>JAUMHG010000067.1:14249899-14266164 GCA_032359395.1 Enteromius anoplus | reverse complement strand
GAGTTGTTAATCTTCAAGTGCTATGTCTGATGGTTTTGTGTGTAGAGTTTTGACATAATGGGCCAAATTGTGCAAAACGTGTGTAAGCAATCGGCAAAAACTGTAATAACACCCACTGTACTTTTGGACATCACTACAACTTGGGGTGATGCATCTGTCCCATTTTATGTTGTACCGCAGAGTATTTTCCCCCTTTGTCACGTGTGGACCTAATCAAGACTTACTGTAACTGCATCAGGTGTGTTTAATTATAGGAGAGCCTAAATTTAGTTATGGTCTACAGCCACTTGCCTGTCCTACTGCAACACAGTCTCACTCCAACTCGTCACATTTTGACGCTTGATCAGGACCATTTTGCGTCATTTTTCGATGCTCAGGGTACCCTTTTCAGGCACATTTGGACGTGAGGGGTCGTCTGTTGTTTTAAATAGGAAACCCTTAGCGTCAATATGCCATCACAATATATATATATATATATATATATATATTATCGTCATAATTAAAAGACATATTGGGTAAAAACATTAACATTATTTCAAATATGTAGGGGTGTGATTTTTCAGTGTAAACAGTTAAAACTGTTTTATTTAAAATGATATTATTTACACATTTATGAGCAAGTAACAGAAAACCCTGCTCCTAAACCTACCATCTGTGAATAAAATGCAAGATATAGCAGGCAGATACAAACACCATCATCATTTACAGTATTTGAAAGACATTTATATTCCAAGTCCTTCGATTCAAAACGATTAATTTGTGAAGTGTTTCCTGAATGAGATGACAGTGCATGAACGGAGCGAGATAATTTTTAGTGATTAAAACCTTGTTTTTTACTCTCTTATTCACATAAACACTTCGTATGGCTTCAGAAGATTTGGAATGTGACACGACTTGTCAGGTTATGATTAGTTTGTGCAATAAATACATGTACAGTAACTGCATTTGCCTGTGTGTGTGTGTGTTTATATTGTTCAGTGGTGGGTAGGTTTGAGGTAAGAGTGGGGTTTGGTGCTCCAATAAACCTAAAAAATTATATAATGAATTTATATATGCATGCAAACAATGACATTAAACCAAACAACTGAAAACAACGGAGGACCCCTCACGTCGAAATGTGCCTGAAAAGGGGTAACGTTACCTTAAGGATCGAAAAACGACACAAAATGGTCCTGATCAAGCGTCAAAATGTGACGAGTTGGAGTGAGACTGTGTTGCCTAAGACAGGTCTTAGTACTAATGTGTGAGTGTGAGTATTGTGTAAGTGTGACGGACAATAAATGGCAAAGACTGTTTTGTTGTGCCATTCAAACACATGTACTATATTTAATTTTGGAATCTCTGGAATGCTCAGACAGGAATTTATCTGCACATCAAAAGCCACTCCTTGCATTAAAATTCATTCAGCGTAAATTCCACTAGAAATAGGTCTGTACATCTGTTTCCTGTTTGTATTTTGTTTTAAACTTCTTTTATGTATTTATTCATTTGCGTTCAGTGTCAATTATCATTTATTAAAGTATGTTTAGCAAATAACTGTTAGGAGGAAATAAATAATATATTTTTTAAAAAGTATATTAATGAAAAAAAATACTTTATATTACTTAAAAACTTTATAACACTATAAAGGTCATAGCACTTCCAAGTATGGTTCTTTATGGAACTGCAAATACAGAGTTCAGTGTGAAAACCTTGTCCCACAAAGTTTTTGCACACTTTTGGACACAGAAGGCCACCAAATGGAAATTAAATACTCTATGGAGTAATTTATAAAAATTTAAAAAATAAATATGGTGAATAACTCAAAGCAAGGGTTTACCGATCAGATACCTTGCTGAGGCACAAGATGGCATTAACGATCGGCTTGAGCAGATGAAAATTGTAACTTAATTAGTGTATGACAACCAGAATATCAAGGTTTTTTTTCTTCATTTCATTTAAGGCTGAATGCTTATGGACATTTTACTATGTTTTTGTTCGGATTTAGGAAATTAAATTGAAATAATTCACATTGTCTATTATCTCAGGAGACCTGGAATCAGTGTTACCTGGAATCAAGTACCACAGAAACATTGTTTTTCCTTCTTTGAAGCATAAACTCCATAAAAACGATACAAGCGTTGGGTCTTCTATTGTTTCTCTATGGCGCTGAAACCTACAGATGTCCGAGTTCAACTCTCCATGCAACTAATAATCGAATGCCATTGGCTTATCTTACAAGCAATTGTGTTGGTGGGAGCTTAAAATCTGCAGGACTCTTTAGGCCTCCAGGTGCAGTACTGTACAATTGTCTGGTTTTCCAGATTTTTGGTTCTAGTTTGTTACACTTACCTAAGAAATTTTGAGCTGTACGCTAATTTGCATATTTTCAATAATGTTGATAATATACATTACAAATCCATTTTTAAAAATGTATGCGTTGTTTTTTATTGGGTGTTCTTGTCCATCAGCTGCACTCATTTTTGAAAAACCTAAACTACACCTAAAATATATATATCATAATTTAGTGGCGAATTTTCAACATGTAGTGTATGTCATTTTAAGCACTTATCTCAGGACACGTTTTTCTGGTAATTTTAGACCCATTTTTCCCCTACTGTATCAAATAGGAGGACTAAACTCATATCTTGATGATGACAATCTAATAAGTGCAAGCTATTGATGATATTTTGTAAGTTCTTCACATTCTTATTTTAATATAATCTTCAAAAAAAGGCATTTTCAATATATTTTCCACCTGCTTTTCTCCAAAAAAGAAAAAGGAGTCTAAAATAATAACGTTAATAGTATTAGATTGTTGAACCTGTACTTAACCTTAACAACCAGAGGAAAAACAAAAACAAAAAACAAAAACAAAAAACCCCACAGAGGAATGCAATCAGTCAGGAACTAAATCACTTTTTCAGTTTTACATCATTTGTACAAGGAAACAAGCACAGTTCTTCAGGCAGAGTAATCATTGATCAATAGCTCAGGACATCATAGCAGGACATTTTTTCTCTCCCAAAAGTAAGGTAAGAATGCCAAATCTGCTAATATACATCTGTTTATTTTTATGCCACTATAGGGTGTGTGTGTGTAATGATAACATATGTCAAACAGGTTTTCTTTTAAATATTTTATTTTCCTTAAAAAAAGATGACACGTTTTAAACATTATAAGGGTGTGCAATTGATGGCACCTTGAATGATCCCTTGAATGATTTCCGGTGCCACATGCACTTTTACAAGCGGTTTGGACTGAAATGTGTGTTGGGAGTGTGTATACACAACCAGTATACATTGATAAAGATCCCCCCAGTAGTTTTTTTTTTAATTTAATAAAAATAAGTTGAAATAAAATAATAAGACATTTGGGCTGTTGCCAAGCAAATTAAATCAACACAAAAGCTGTATCTGAAGTGGCATTGTTCTCTGTTTAATCTAAAATTAATTTATTCAATAATTTAACTGCAGTTACAAATGCATAAATATTGTTTTGATATATTAACTATAAAATGTTAAGTACTGATATTTGAAATTATTTGAAACAGGAAAAAGTCGGAAAGATCGAAATGTGAAATTAAAACCACCAATAGATGGCAGCAAATCACTCTTAATAAGTGAGTCATTGTGATTGAACCGATTTATTCAAACGGGTGATTCATTCAGAAACGAAACAGTATTGTGTTGCTCAGAGACGCAAAACAGTGGCTGTATGGATTGATATTTGTTGTAAGCAAAAGAGCAAAGTTGGGCAATATTGTGTCTAAAAGTCTTTTAGTTAAGCTGTTGTCAAAAAAAAAAAAAAATTCTAAGAACACACTGTAAATGCGTGGGTGCAATAGTCTAGACTTCATATAATGTATGCATGCGCTCTGTGGGAGTGGTTACGTATGGTTCTAAAGAGAAATGCACCCTTGATCAACAGAAATGTTCGCGCAAATCATTATACAAATCCATTAAAATATGTATGCGTTGTTACCCTTTCAGTCGAATCACTTCGACGTTACATACGGGAACTCACCTCAGAGACCAATCGACTTTGAACTTCAAAGAAAAGGCCAATGAACATTGGCATGCACAAATTTTTATCCAGATGCATCACTACGTGAGTAAAAGAGGGCATGGATGCAGTGCACCTGCAGACTTTTGCATCGGAGCCTTTACTGTAAAAGCTTCCTGAGCAGGAAACCCCCATTGGCTTTTTTGTGTGGAGAGTGGAAGGAGAGTGTCTTACTAAAGGGTTCCTGCAAGTTCATGCTTTCTCTCGTCTGACAGCGTTCACTGGGTGGCTGTAAGGGGATCCTGCGGGCTGGTGGCCCTTTTCAAGTCTGGCTGTACCGGGTCTCTGCATTCCAGCGAGCATAGTCTTACTGAGTGCACAGGATGTGCAGCGAGAGGTCCTCCCTGGGCAATCCAGGAGAAAAAAAGAGGAATTTGGAAAGGTGTTCTCTGGAATGTTGAACCGACAGTTTGCTTCTGGGTGTGGTAGTTTCCTCACCTCTTCGGACAGACACGATCACTGCCTCACATGTCTGGGCCGAGAACACGCTGAGGTAGCCTTCGTGGATGGTTCATGCGTTCATTGCAAACGGATGTCCATGTCAATGTTGAGGTCTCGCCTCTCGTTCGTGAGACAGCTTTCCTTGCGTCCATCCCGTGGTAAGTCGGCGAGCCGTCCTGGCTTTTTAGCTGCTATGGCGAGGCGCCCGGGGAACCTCACGGTGATGGTGCAGAATGTTCTGCCCAGTGCAAAAGCCCTGCGGACTTCTGCCCCACCACGGAACTCCCGGTAGAGACCGCTCCCCCTTAACTGTGCCGAGTGTGTCTTTCGGGGTGCCCCCAGAGGAGGAAATGTCTTCCATAGCGTTGTCAACACAGATGCCTCCTGCACAGACTGGGGTGCTGTATGCAACGGGCAAGCAGCCTCGGGTCCCTGGACAGGCATCCTACTGCTTTGGCCTCGAGTTGTTAGCCATGTTTCTGGCCCTGAGATGGCGTCTGTTCGTCGACTGGTGCTCCGCTCGCAGAGGGGACCCACAGAGATGCGTGGTTGCAGTAGTGCTTTCTTTCCTGCAAGTTGGAGTGCAGGCTGTCCCCTTCGACTCTCGAAGTGTATGTTGCTGCTATCGTGGCATATCAAGATGCAGTGGAGGGTAAGCACCAACTGATCATGAGGGGTAACCCCCTGAGACCGTACACCTTGTACCCTCTTGGGACCTTGCTCCTTAGTGAAAACCTGCAGGCGCACTGCATTTGTTCCCTCTTATACTCAAGTAGTGATGAGGTTTTGTTTGTTATATAAAGGTAGTAAAGGGTAGGGTTAACCCTAACAGCCTGAGGGGGAGGACCTGATATGCCGTTTGAAAGCAAACCAAATTGAAAGGTAAGTCTTGTGCCTTTGTAGGATCGAGACATGAAAGTACGTGGTCTACTGCCACAAACCAATTCTGATCTCTGACATGTTAATGTGGCGTTTAAGGGTAAACATTCTGAACGGAAGCTAGTGAAGGTCCCGAATCAAAGTCCTCAAATCTAGGACTGTTCTGAGCCTCCTGTCTTTTTTGGGTAGAGTGAAGTTCAGGCTTTAGAAACCGTTCTTCAGTTAAACTAGGGGGATGGGTTGTAACCACCACCCCAAGAACAGCAGCATTCTCTCCTAATACTAAGATAAAAAGAATGCCCCTGAACTTGGGTGGTCGCCTGGTGAACTGAATTGCATAGCCGAGCCAAATGGTCCCGAGAAGAGGGAGGGATTGGAGAAGCTTGACCATGCATCCAAATACCCTGCCAAAGGCCTCAAGGGAACTACATTTGACACACCTCAGACGAGGTTGCTGTGGCTGAGCAGGGCGGAAGACTCCAAGTCCCAACACGTCTCCAACGCTACATCGACCTACAATACAGACTCTGTTACTGGACTATTCTATCCTTGGACAAATTATCAGACCCCATTATACCCACCTTTGGGTCACCATTACTGCATTACTCAGCTGCTGTCAATAAACTGTTCACTTACCTTTTGTCTCCCGTCAGCTTCTTAACACATACACAGCTGAGATCAAATATAACACTAAGATAGAAAATAATTTATAATACAGGAAAAACAAAAATTAAGTAAAGCACTATACAGAAGTAGAAACATATAAGGAAAGACATATTATTGTTTAAATGATTGTACAGATATGTAATTTAAAAAGTATACAGCTTATTTAGTTAACAATTGTACAGTTTTAAGATGCATATAAATGTGTTATTATAGACACGTTTTGAAAGTTTTAATTGCTTTGGTTAAATATAGTCGTCAGGATGGAGTTCCTTGTTGCCCTCCATCCATATCCCCTCCTCAACCTTGGACTTCATATCCCATCTTGCATTTCTTACACCTGTGTTCAATTCACACTCACATACCAGCAGCTGTCCCTCTTCACAAAAATTGTTGTAGCATATTTTTCAGGTATTCAGTGAGTGACATGGAAGGAAGTAGCTATGCTGGCTGACAGTCCATTTTGCAGTTTCCTTCCTCATTCTTAGTACCTTGTTTAGACCTTTTAATTAATTACCTTGCTGTTTTAAAAACAGGTTATGCTTGAATTGCCATGACTTATAAAGGTCTCTTAAAAAAAGAAAGAAAGGTGTGTTTAAATGTTTTTTTAAACTTGTGCCATGAATGTTTTTGGCTAACAAAATTAACTTTTGTTCCCTTCAAAGTCAATTTGGTTAAAAGTGTTTGTTAAATGCATGGATGTAAATTGTAAATGTATTATTCAACTTTCTATTAAAACTCAGTCTCACTCATCATAACGTCATTCAAAAGGTGCTTTAATCATTGAAAAACTGCAGGGGAATTTTCTGTTGGTGGATCATTTCAAGGAAACAAAAACCTAGATCTTCAGAAAGATAACATCATAGTTGAGGCTATCATGTCAGCATTGCTTTTGTTTCCAGACGCAGAGTAAGAGTGCTACATTCTGTATGTTCTTTTAAATGAAAAATTAATCTGCTATTTACTTGCTGTTCTATACTTCTGGTATAAAGTATATGTATATGTTTATATGTTTAAATCACCACTGCTGTTTTATCTTGATAATGTTTTTTTGTAGTACCATTATGTCTATATTTTGTACATAGGATACTTATGGATATGTTTTTTCTGTTTTACAGAAAATCCTGGACATTATGAATTAAAGAAAAACCTAATTTTGAGGAAATTACACGATTGCAATTTAGCTTGAGTGTAAAACATGGCTAATGAAGGTACAAAGAATTCATACTTTTGATAGATTTCTTTGTATGGTTGTGTTATGTTTTTATCTGGCAGTTTATACCTATCAAATAAGGCAATATTTTCCTGACAAAATGAATTAAGAAAACTTTTTTTACAATGATGAAATGAAAAATATGGATTGACACAGCTGAAACGAATCCCATTAACCCAGATTTGTTACTGATAAACATGTACAGCATTAATAACTCAGGAACCATGCATGTAACCTGTCAGTTAAAAATTGACACTGACATTTATAATATAAATAAATGAGCTATAAGTGATGTAGTCGAATACTTAAATTCAGCTTATTTTATAAAATTGCATTTTACAATTTTATCAGCAATGTTGGAAACTTGTGATACTTTTTTCAGGATTATTTGATGAATAGAAAGTTAAATAAGAACAGCATTTATTTGAAATATAACTTTTGTAATAATATTGAAGGAAATTAAATTTTATTCTGCAAGGATTTATTAAATTGAGAAACAATGATAGTAAAGATTAATATGGTTTGATATGTTAGAAACATCCAATTAACACATATTCAAATTATTATTTATAAATGAACCCCAAAAAAGTATTAAAATAAATCAATATAAAGTAAAATAAATAAATAGATAAATAAACTTCCAACATTGACAATACATCAGCGTATTGATTGCTGAAGGAAAATAGAATAATGGAGTAATGACGCTATAAATTCAACTTTAAATCACAGAAATAAATGATAGTTTATTAAAATATACAGTACATAAAGTCTAGTGCCTTGTGAAAGTATTCAAAGTATAGGGATATGAACACTTTCAAAAGGCACTGTATATTAAAAAAAGAAAAATATTATTTAAAATTTTAATAGTATTTAACAATATTAGTCTACAGGTTTTCTGTATTTTTGATCAAACAAATGCGGGGGCTTTGTAGTGAGCGGCAGCGGCAGCCGCATCGATACAACCGATCAGAGAATATATTATTAACCACAAATCATGTGTTACGAGCGGCGCTCGCTAAGAGCTCGCGCTCTAGCTTCCTTCCCTGAGCAAAGGCACGGCAGGCAGGCAGAACACGGAGACAAGGATACTATTAAACTGTAATTTAATAAAACAAAGGAAACAAAAGGAAAACGCGGAGAGCTATGCAGAGCTCACGCGGACGCTGACGAAACTTTAACAGACCATAACATGAACTCAAAAGGACACGACTTAAATACACCACACTAATGACAAGAACTCACAGCACCTGGGGAGACAATTACACACTAAGGACCGGGGCGGGGTTACAGAATGACAGGAGCACATGAGGGAGACTGAATAAAAACAAAAACACAGATCACAAGGACATGGAACGCCTGGGGGGCGTGACATCATGTAACAATAAAAACAGTGCGAGTGTACGAGTTTGTTATGGAAAATAATAATCTCTCGGATAGACGCTAATAGACTCTCCAAGAAAAAAAAATATAAATAGTAAATAACACCAACACAAAACATTACATGTTACTTATTTAAAAAAAATACCAGAGCCGTTGAGAATCAATACAAATGTGATTTGTTGTTTGTAACTATGGTAACGTCCGCCCCGAGACCGCGACCCAGCAGCGCCTCAACTGCAAAAAACAAAAAAACAAAAACAAACAAAAAACAAAACAAAAACGCTTCCACTTCGAGAGAAAGCAACAGTGGTGTGGCGATTCCACCGCTTGCCGCGTCCTGTGTGAAAGGGCCTTAAGGTTGCTCAAGTCTACCACCTGTTGGCTGTACAGCTCCAGTTTAAAAGTGCTTATTCTTTCATTTCATGTTTACAGTTTACAACTGATATTTTCCATTGATATGATACCCATTTTAAATAAATAATGTGTACAAATTTTGGCCCTTTTCAGTAAGAATCATCGTGGCTGTCTTGTTGATCCATGTGTGTGTTGTGGAAACTCTTGAGTTTTCAGGAATAAGTGTGGATTTCGAGGTAACTAAAGATTGTTTTTGCAAATTCTACTGAAATGTACTTTTACTTTGTAAATTTCAACACAAATATGAAATGGGATGATGAACATTTGTGTCTTTTAAAAATGATATCTAATCAAAGATTATTTTAAATGTTTATTATAGCCTATGTAAGATACAGTATGCAGCACTGACCCCAAAAACTGTCATTTAATAGACAAATATATTTAAATAATTATTGAATAAACATTGGTGGAATTAGCAACATTCATTAAGTGTGAATTATCTATTTAATTATTTATTTATTTACTTTACTATATCATTCCAGTTTAGCTACACAGATGAGCCAGTGCATCATAGAAGACGAAGAAGTGCAGGTCTGGTTCACGTTTTCATTTTTCACTCAAATACAAATAAAAGCTTTATGGTCTATGTTGAAAAATAAATATTATATAAAGTATAAAGTATTAAATAAAGTATTTTAATTAATAGTCTTATTGTTTTAAGAGAGTTGCTTGATGTTTGTTTTGAAAAGTAAAGGCCTACCTACTCTTGCACTCATGGCTATTGAAAGCACATTGTGTTTCCACATATAGATCCAGTCGAATACATCATAGTCATTGAAGTGAATGCATCTGAAACTGTATCGATCAGCAAAATCAGATCTTCTGCGAATTCTGTCACACTTCCATTTCGTGTGGACAATGGTGTTGAAATTACAGCTTTCAACATCTCAACAGGTGAGCCTGTCAAAACATCACACACACACACACACACACACACACACACACACACACACATCACTTTTATATATACTTATATATATGTTAATCATTCCACTTTTCCTGTTTTTCAGTGTGTTCTCTGAATGAAACACAGTATCAGTGTAAATGTGAGGATCTGTTTGTTTGGCCGAATGACACATGTCACTCATACGAGGTCTGTGATGTAATCACAGATAGTTCATGCACATGTATCAATGCCCTTCCAACCGACGGACAGTTCTGTGAAGGTGAAATTAATGCATAGTGTTCAAAAGCGATATTTCCTGTTTATATGCCTAGCCTGGTTCACGAGTTCGGGCTTGTCAGCTTGAATTAAGAGAAGCAGATTTGGCGTGCTGCTAAAGGAGGAGAAACTAACCCTGAGAGCCCCCCCTTTCTAAGAGAAGGGAGGAGAAAGGGGAGGAGGAGGAGGAAGGGAAGTGGATCTGGCTATTTTATAGGGCGAGTTTAGGGATTTGATAGGATTATTGGGAAATTAGAGGCGGAGATCGTAAATAGGGGAGAGCCTTCGCCCCCTCCTCCCGAAACGAGTTTTAGAAAACTGTTTTTTGTACATTGAAAATATTTTTAACATTGTGGGAATAAAATCGCAACAGTTGTTCTGCTAAACCATTACTCTTTGTTACTGTTTACAGAGCCACTGTCTGAGTTTGTGTATGAGTATGAGACTGAAATCGAAGTAAGTTTGCCTGACTTGATCCTGGTGGACTATTTACGAAATCTCGTCACAAGCACCAGTCTGCCTTTTTCTCTGAACAACATAAACATCACAGATATCGACATGACTACCGGTAAGAACCTAATTTTACATTCATGTCAGGTGTTACATGAAACATCTTCTAAAGAAATGTTAAAGTTAATTACGCAGCTATCTGGAATATTTGAGTTTGATTGGTTAATCGCAGCATTGAGCACCTGATGTCCTCCAATAGCAATGCGATGGTGCTACTCCGCAGTCTGTTGTCTTTTCATACGTTTGGAAATATGCTAGATACAGTAAATTGCGCCATCTTGCGACTTACCGTGACTTCTACATTTGATTAAAATGGCTTCAATGTTCAATTTATGAAAGCACAATCCTTTTGCTAAACTGCTGGGTTTACAAGAAGGAAACGCATATTGCTAGGATTCGAAGAACAAACCGACAAGAGAAACTGGGTAAAACAAATTTAGTTAGACATAAGGATTTTGATGGTCTAACATTTTGTTGACTAACAAGTAAGAAAATTTAGAAATATAAAATATTGTTAAATTTTTATGTGTTGCAATTAGGTTTTTTAGTGAAAGATTTAAGATTAAACTTGTAGGCTTAATAGACGGAGTATTGAACTGTTAAAAGGCGTTATAACAAAAATGATTGATGAGTGAAAAATGAGTGATTCAAGATTGTAATAAACCTGGTTCTTTTGGAATATGTCAAATATTAAGTTTCTATTAACCAATTATATAAACTGTTCCCCTTCAGTCGAGTCACTCCGATGTTACATATGGGAACTCGCATGAGAGACCAATCTTCTTGGAGTCTTGGAGAAAAGGCCAATGAATACAGGCATGATATAATTACAGCCAGGTGAACCTTATCACAGCGTGAGTATAAAAGGGCATAGCTGGAATGCACTTGCAGCTTTTCGCTTCGGAGCACTCGTCAGATGCATTGAATGCTGTTGAGTCTGCTGAAGAGAATCTACAAAAAAAGAGTTCCTGTGGAGTTCATGCTCTCTCGCTGCCGCAACGTTTGACTGGGCAGTTGACCGCAGAAACTGTGAAACTGGAAGCCTTTATTAAGGCTTGAGCAAGCCTGTCCTTTTGCTCCCCAGTGAGAGACCTCTATCACTGAGTGCACGCTGTGCCGCGAGAGGTCCTCCCTGGGCAATCTGGGCTGCACAAAAGAGCAATTTCTCACGGTTCATAGGCGTTCTTCGGGATGTCCATGTCAGCTGGTGTTGGCTTGCTGCTGTGTTTCTTAGTGGTTCCCTGAGGCCAAGGTAACCCGATCCAGATATATCCATATCTTATCTTCGTCTCCGCCCCCCCTAAACCATGCTTCAGTACAGAAAAAAAAAAAAGACTGACATCCCGACGGGGTCCCTAATTTTGGCCTCAAGGGTGTTGGAAAGGTTACGTGCAGACTCTCCTGTTGACAGACTTGCCTGTCGGCACCGGGGTCTCTGCGTAATGCGGCCACAGGGTCGTGGCCTTTTCCACGGGTCTGTCCCCATATGTAACGTCGGAGTGACTCGATTGAAGGGGAACGCTGACGCTCCTCTGCGAAAACCTGCAAGTGCATTCCAGCCATGCCCTCTTATACTCACGCTGTGATAAGGTGCACCTGGCTGTAATTATTGCACGCCAATATTCATTGGCCTTACCTTAAAGACTCGAAGACGATTGGTCTCTCATGCGAGTTCCCTTTTGTAACGTCTCTGTTCCCTCCTTCGGGGAATGTGGGTTACCTACGTAACCTTAGACGTTTTGCTTACCTTATGATTACTATTACAGTGTGTGGGTTAAATGGAACAGAGTATGAGTGCCAGTGTGAGCAGAATCATGTTTGGCCCAGTGACACCTGCAGGGCCTATCAGGTGTGTGATGCCATTGTGGGAGGCACTTGTGGATGTATTCAAGCTCTCCCAGATGGTCCTCTTTGCCAGAAAGGTGATTCGCTGAATTTGCATTATCACATTTTTTTATGATAATGTTGAACGTGTAAGAATAGTCTTAGACCGATGATATACAGGGCAACTTTTTGAGCAATTTTGGGAAACATTTCTTGAACAATGGTTCTTGGATACTTTCCCACTGAGAATGGGTAACATCTGGATACTTTATATCAGTCGCGGGCCCTGTGTCTTGACCATTAACGCCAACTTTGCTCAAAAAAGTACCCTGTTTATCATCTACATTAATCATGTCCTCACTAAACAGTTTTTTAAATATTTGGAATATTGAGCTTTTGTTCTGAAATGCGTTACTCACTTTACAGATATCAATGAGTGTCTGTTCCGTCCATCTGTATGTGGTCCAAATTCCACCTGTGTAAATCAGCTGGGAAATTACAATTGTTCATGTCTGGATGGATTCACTGCAACAAACTCAAGTCTCCTTATCAGTATAAATAACACATGTAGAGGTACATTCTATTTTCAAATATTTGTAAAACCTTGAGTTTTGCTTATTAAACATATATTTAAATAATGAAAAAATATAATTGTATGACCCTGACTGTCAGATTTTCTGCAAACTCTTTTTATATATCTTCTTGTAATAAAGATATGGATGAATGTCTTAAAACATCAGAGGTCTGTGGTCCAAACTCTTATTGCACAAACTCAATTGGGAGTTACAACTGTTCCTGCTTGAGTGGATTTACTGTAACAAATAGAAATCAATCAGTCAGTACCAGCAACCCATGCAATGGTGAGCATGTAGAACATCTAGCCTGTAACTTGTTTGTCTTCAACAATAACCTAACTTATTTTTTTTTAATTGATTGAAATTAATTCAAAGTGTTCAAATCGATATTTCCTGTTTATATGACTAGCCTTATTGCATATTGAAAACGTTTTTAACATTGTAGGAAAAAAATTGCAGCAGTTGTTCTGCTAAACCATGTTTGTTCCTGCTTGCAGAGCCACTTCCTGAGTTTGTGTTTGAGTATGAGACTGAAATTGAAGTAAGTTTGCCTGACTTGTTCCTGGTGGACTATTTACGAAATCTCGTCACAAGCACCAGTCTGCCTTTTTCTCTGAACAACATAAACATCACAGATATCGACATGAATACCGGTAAGTACCTAATTTTACATTCATGTCAAGTGTTACATGAAACATCTTCTAAAGAAATGTTGAACTTAATTAAGTGGCTATCTGGAATATTTGAGTTTGATTGGTTAATCGCAGCATTGAGCACTGATGTCCTCCAATAGCAATGCATTGGCACTACTATGATGTACATTTTAGGACATCCTAAGACCTTAGTCATAAAATGAAAATGCATCATGCCTCAGACTAAAAGGCTTTTGTCAATTAACCAAACGGCATTGTGACTTAGACTAAAAGGCTTCAGGTCTCAGAAAAAACAACGTCGGGTGTCAGGTCTCGTACAATCAGGCATAGGGTGAAATGGATGGACTCAGATTAAAAGGCATCAGACAAAATGTCCTCAGGCGAAACAGACAGATCAAAAGTCAACAGACAAAAAGTCATCAGGTGAAACAGACTCAGTTGGAGTGTGATGTGTTGAGTTGCCCGGCCCCGTGTGACGTCACACGTGGCCCAAGCAAGGTGGTGATGTGGAACTGTTGAGGATAGCAGATGGATAAGCTGCTTGTGGTATTGTTTATTTTAACAGTTTTATTAAATGCTAAATTAATTAAATTCTATGCATAGGATAACATGCATTTCACGAGTATTTTGTGTATGTTTTAAATGTTAGTAATAGTGCCATCTCATGGGGCAGGGCAATGAAACACATCACACGTCACCTGTGTCCGTTTCGCCTGATGATTTTTTGTCTGATGCCTTTTAACCTAAATCCGTTTCGCCTGAGGACATTTTTCTGATGCCTTTGTCAGGGGAACAGAAAGGACCCAAGAGCGGATGAGGCTGAGATCGGATTTATTGGGCCAGAGCACTGGCAAAAAGTCAAAAAAGCAAACACAGTCTATCGATGAAAAAAAATACCACTGTCCAAAAGCAAATAATCCAAACCCCGTTGGGAAAAAAATGCTCAGCATCCGCTCGCACTTATAAAAAATAACGATATCGAAACAGGTGCAAACAGGAATGAGAGGGAAATCCGTAATCGGTGTCCACAGCCGAAGCACAAGGTCAGTTCCAGCGAATAACTCCAGGCAGATAAAAGCTAGAAAATAAGCAGAGGTTACACAAACTGGGCAGAGTGAGAATGTAGCACATGAACAGATCGCAACCAACAAAGAATAGAGGTAAGTGTAGACAAAACACACAAACAAAGAATAAGGCAGAAAGGCTAGAAGAAATTGAGGAACGAATAAGAGCAAAAGGGAAAACAGGTGGGGAGAGCAGACCGAGGGCTAATTGCGAAGAGCAATCAGCTGCACACGATCAGAATGACAGGTGTAAGATTTTAAAGGGAAATTAATATTTAAATTAATTAATCCACTTTGGGGAATAACTTTACGTTTAATTTCTTTGTTCACTAAGCTCTTTGGTCAATTTGTGTAGATGAAATCAAAGATTCCTTTAAATATGATTATCCTGAATTGGGAACATAAAGGTACACTCAATTGTTAATCCGTCCAGTGTTTAACCATCTAGTGTATCTTAATCAAATTGTTTTACTCGTGATCAGCGAATTAAAACAAATGTTTCCTTCTGTCTAAGAGCGGGGTAGCTCGGATCTAGGCAATAATTGACCTTTTCAAAACACAACGCAAAACAGATGTTTCTTAATAATGAGAATACACTTTTATTGTTGAAAGTAATCTACTGCACAAACACTAAACCTAGGATTACGTAAACAAACACAAACATTCACACGCACATTCACACTACTGTCTAAGGAGGTAAAGTTATGAGCTTTGCTAAAGTCCAACACATTTGCTGCTAGTTTCTAGAACCATAACCCGTGAGGAAACCAACCAAGAGAAGTTTAGCTTATAGCCTTAAGTTCAATTGCATTATTCAGCGAGTAGAGGAAAATGTTTGCCTGTGTTACCGTTCTCGTCTAATGCGTTGTCTGCAGCGATTCTCTGCCCTCTGATTTGGTTTGGTTTCCTGATGTCAATGCGGTTGATCGCTGATAGGTTCTTAAAGTTCGTTGCAAGATGTTGTTGAAACTTCGGCAGTGGATATGAACTGCTGTTTGATGATGTCTTGAAAGAGAGAGACGTGAAGCGGGAGCACGGCTGTGTTCTTTCTGGGTTCGCCATTCCTTCTCTCTTGATGCGTAGGATGGATGATGATCCAGTAGATGTTCGCTCACATCACTGCAAAATGGTCCGAGCACGCTGTCCAAGCACGCTGTTTACATCCTCTCACGCACGCAACGTCCAAGCACCCAAGCACGCACGTTTTGCGTGCATCCTGTTTTAACCTGTGGAGTTCTGTCCTGCCCCTGAGGGAGGACAGCCAATCAGTCTGATGCTGTAAGGGGGTCTCCTTTCCTTAATGGTTCCCTGTGATGCCTATTTTACATACATTTAACATACTATGACACCAAGGAATGTAAAGGGCTGTCTCACAGCTTGGGTATAAACTTTATGAAGTTTTATAACTTCTCCCTGATTAAAGATATCGACTACCCATACCTA
>JAUMHG010000067.1:14204944-14223727 GCA_032359395.1 Enteromius anoplus | reverse complement strand
CAGTCTTCAGTGTCACATGATCCTTTCAGAAATCATTCTAATATGCTGATTTATTACTAGAATTGTCAATGTTGGAAGCAGTTGTGCAGCCAAATATAGTTTTTTTCTCTCCTCAGGATTCTTTGATGAATAACAAGTAAAAAACAAAAGAATTTTTTACCAAATATAAAACATTTCAAAAATGTAAATCTATGCTGTGACTTTTTTGTTCATTTAATAGATCCTTGGTTGATAAAAGTATTCATTTCTTTCAAAGAAGAAAGAATAAAAATGTACTGATCCCAAACTTTTGAACAGTAGTGAAACAATAAACTACTGTAACAGTAGTTTTGAACATTATTATCCATTTTAAATAAATGCTTCTCTTTTTAATTTAATGATAATTTTTTATCAAATAAATGCAGCCTTGATGATCATAAGAAACTTCTTTAAAAACCATTAAAGATCTTACTGCCCCAAAATTTGTGAATGGTAGTGTGTATATATATATTTATATACATAATATAGAATTTCACTACGGCCCTAACATTATCAAAATGGCCATATCCTTTGACATATTTGCACTTAACATTTACAGGATAAAATCTGTTCTCTTACAGGATTTCATTGACTCTGCTAGCAGCATGTTGAACGTAAGCTGGGAAGTGGGAGACGAGGAAGAAACCAATACACTGGCGTCACAGTATCTGTCATCTGTAGAAGGCCTTGTGAAAAGCATTCGAATAAATGCTAGCGAGGGCTACAACTCCTCAAACGTTCAGCTTCAGATCTGCCGAGGCGGCAGCAGTTGCAACAAAACCGTTTTCAACGTGGATGTTGAGCTGAATGCCACGGCAGATATGGTGAAAACAGTAGGATTGCAGAGCTTGGCCAACCGCCTGTCAAAAGTGGGCTACGAGGATGCATCGTTTCCTAGCATAGTCGTATCCAGCACAGTTGAGAACAACACACAGTCGTCGGTGAACATCAAACTGGCTTTTCCAAATGAAGCGGACAGCACAGCCTCGATGACCTGCGTGTTCTGGAACGTCACTGAGCAGAGATGGTCAGATGAGGGCTGCGAGTTCGTTAAAGGCCCGGGGAACATCGCCACGTGTGAATGCAACCATCTCACCTCCTTCTCCATGCTCATGTCTAAGCACGCAGTAAGCATGCCTTTTCTAGATCAGCTCACGTACATTGGGCTGGGGATCTCCATATGCTCTCTCATCATCTACATCATCATTGAGTGTTTGGTCTGGGGCGTCGTAGTCAAATCCAACCTCTCCCACTTCCGTCACACTGCTCTCCTTAACATCTCTCTGTGTCTCCTTCTGGCCGACTGCAGCTTCTTAGCTTCCTCCTTCCCATCAATCCTGAATGAAACCTTGTGTCTTGTTTTGGTTGTGGCAAAGCATTACTTCTTCCTTGCCATGTTCTTTTGGATGCTGTGTCTGAGCATCATGTTGGTCCATCAGCTCATTTTCGTCTTTAGCCGCATTGGGAAAAAGGTGTACATGATCCTCGGATTCACCATTGGCTATGTTTGTCCAACGGTGACTGTGGCTGTTACATACGTGTACTACGACCAAGCAAGCAGCATCCCGTACTACAGCTCTAAAACGTGCTGGCTTACCTATCAATCAGCCCTGCAGGGATCCATCCACGCATTTCTCTTCCCAGTCGGGTTCATCATTCTGGTGAACTTGTGTTCCATGGGAGTGGTCATTGCAACCGTTTTAAAGCCATCTGGAGCTGAGACCAACAAAAAGGGAGACAAAGAAGCTGTGAAAAGCATCATCAAAGTGGTTATCTTTCTCACGCCTGTTTTTGGTGGGACTTGGGTTCTGGGGATTTTTGTGTTTCTGATGGATGACTTTACACAGTTTATTACATACGTGGTGCATTACGCATTCACCATTGTCAACTCCCTGCAGGTAACCAGTCTCTCCATGCAAATTATAACACATTAAATTGTATAATAGATATATTTAATCATTTACACCTGATTCCTCTATATCTTTTATACCTCTAGGGCTTCTTCATCTTGTTGACAGGATGTTTTGCAGAAAAAAGGGTAAGCACAGATATTGACATTGTGTTTTTGTATAGTTAGTATCAGAAAACTGACATTTGTCTTTCCCTCTTTTTCCGCTTCAGGTCCGGGATGAAATATTGAGAATAGTTCTGGGGGTAAGTTCACATAAATTTCTTGATTTCAAAATATGTTCAAATCATTTGAAAAAACGAACCTTAAAACATGTTTCAAATTACAAAATTGTGATTTTTTTTCCTCCATCAGAAATCAGGAAAAGATCAGGGAACAGTAACAACCACAAAATAAACGATTGGTATAAATAAATGCACACAAGGTACATGTTTGGATATACCTTCATTTCTTTGTTTAATTTACAACCAGTGGCGTTTATTTCAGTTCATTTACATTTATTTATATAGTGTTTGATACAAAGCAGCTTCATGGTAGTAAACAGGAAAAAAGGACTTCATTCCAGCTCTACAAAAGACAACAGTGTTATTTAGCCCAGTTTATTTCAAATGTTGATATAGTTCAATTCAATAATGATGACAATGAAGAAAAGTTAATCAATTATGAAGCAAATTCAATTTAGCTGTAAAGCAGCTCTATGGAAGACAGTAGTGTCATTATTCAACTCAGGTCAGTCAATGTTTCTTTAATTCACTTCCATAACGGAGTCAGTGTTCCTTAAAAAACTTCAAAGGCAGGTCTACAAAAGACAATAAAAAATTACTTTAGAATTTTTTTTAATCATTTTTTTTTTTGTTTCCAATTTGTATTGCAGAATTGAACATGTAAAAATTACTGGACACCTCTGAAGCCACAGCAGCAACAAAAATAGGAGAGGGAGCGCTATTTGGTGAAGACCTGAAAGTACTTGTACTTTAAAAGACTTAAACATATTTGGAACAAAGTATAGGCTGTGGTCATCGCTTTTTATTAACTGTATGAAATTAGGAACAAACAGTGAGAAACAGACACACAAAAAATGTAATAGATGTTCATGTTTGTGTTTTTAAAAGAACAATATAAGTGCTGCTGTATATATGTAGCAATTATCTGTAGTTTTCTACCGTGATTGTTGTTGTCTTTTATTTAACACTGTCTCTCTACATGCAATGTAAAAAGTGGTCACCTGCCTTGGTTGTAAGCTGATTAGTTTTAGCTGTGCTTTTATTTTGCAAAACATAAACAACTATGACATCAACTTATATGTACTATTTAGTAATTCTGACAAACTATCTGAAGAACCAAAGTTAATTTAACACGTTAAGCACTCTTCTTGAGATTGACAAATGTATATTTTTTATTTGTTTCTCTTGTTATACATATTTCCTTGCTTCTTTTAAAGGGATATGGAAAATAGAGAGATGAGATTGTTAATAAAGATGTTTATTGTAAGATGATTCATTAATAAAATACTTTGCTTATCAAAGAGTAATGTTATTCAGATGTCAAGTATGATGAAGTAGTTTTAGTTCTGCCTGTAGATCACAGCAATAATGGCGACAGTAAGAGCTATAGTTCCTGCAGCGCCACCGATCAGAACTCCCAGAATTCCTCCATCAATGTGCTGTTTCTCGCAGGTGTCTCCTGCGTACACAATGGCCTGTCCAGAGACACACCTGCAGAAAGCATAAAACTTTCACCATATAAGCCACACAAGTACAAGAATCTTTCTCCTTCACCTTCTCCTTTTTCCACAGTGGCATTGTTTGGCACAAGTGGGACACGCTTCTTAAACAACAAACTATGGTTTTATTTTGAAATAAGCTCAGATAATGATCAGACTAGATAATTGTACTAACCTGCAAGTAGCTTTCCCCTGATTTTCAACACATACTCCTCCGTTACGGCAGGGGTTTGGCTGACATGGGTCGCTGATCGCTCGTTGTTGCCTGACTTTTGCTCTGTAGTAGCTTTCTTCAACAGTTTGAAGATCACTTGAGAAATCAGCTTTGATTGGAACTTCTGATTTTAAAAGATATGCCAAATCTGGTTGTAAAAGAACACACAACAATTAACATATATATTTATTACAAAAGCTGTATACACCGCTAATAATGGGAATGGGTCCCCATATTCCGATTTTCTAGCATCTACTTTCAATAACATTCTCACCATCAAAATTAACAGTGATGATCAGGTCATCATTCTTGAGAAAGTCCCTCCTGCGGAGCTGCTCGTGTGAGATGAATGTGCCCCAACCTAACTCTGGACCTCGGTAGCAAAAGCAACTTTCATCCCACTCTTCAAAGGTAGATGGTTTATTCCACCGCGAGTCTCCATCTAGGTGAATGATTCAATAGGTTCCATTAAATCAGTCAGAAATCTTACATCCAGGATGAGTTCATTTGCAGAATAATTCCTGATAATTTACTAACCCTAATGATTTGATAATTGATGCACAGATAGACTCACCAGTGGTGAAGCTTCTGCTGTTAGACATTTGAAGTGTTGCATCTGTATTTTGGTCTATAATGGTGATAGTAACTTGCCGACTCTCTGCAGGCCATTCTAATACTGCATCATTCTCACCAGAGAAGAGGTGAAACGTGATCCCAACAAACTCTTCGGATGAGTTTATCCTGCCGTTTGGGTAAACATTCATTCCATAAGCGTAACCCTCAGAGTTGTAAAAGCGGTGACTCTGAACTCTTACACCATGTGGGACAGTGTTAAGGAGGTTGGTGAAGTTTTGGATCCTCCACACAGCATTTGGACACGATGTTTCAGTCAGAGTAATGTCATCTATAAAGATCCCTCCTGATGTTTTGTTGGAGCCAACAATACCCTGGAAGAAGTACCTGAACTTTTCCTCAACTTTCAGAGTGATGTGTGCAATTTTCCAGGACTCATCCCCATCTGCTGAAGAAAATATGATGCACAGTTTTCACTATGTACACGGTAGGCTATATAAGATTATATGTATCTTAATTTTATATTTAATAGTATCCATCATGTGCTAGTGATATCAGAAAAGATACTTTGAGTGAGTCAATTGTCAGCAATCAGTAGTCAAGTCATATCAAATTAATTTGTATAGAACCTTTCTCGATGCAGCTTTACAGCTTTAATAGGTCACAATTACAGCAATGCCTTACAGTCACATTTAGCTGATTAGAGTTGATCCACGATAACCAGTGTTGGGGAAAGTTACTTTTAAAAGTAACGCATTACAATACTGCGTTACTCCCTAAAAAAACTGTTATTAGTAATTAAGTAATGAAAGTAATGAATTCCGTAAGAGCTTAAGTGTTTGTTTTTAATATAAGAAGTTCTATTTATTGCTTCTATTTAATGCTTTACTTTACTTGTTTTAAAAGTAATATGATTACATAACTTGCGTTACTTGTTATGCATTACCCTCAACACTGATAATAACAGAAATTATATTTTGCTCAGAGAATGCAATAAAGTAGTAGTCCAAGGCCTATATGGTAGTATGTCTTTGGACATAACATCCAACTTCATGCAAAGAGCTGGGTGACAAAATAGTTACATTTTGCACCGATATAAAAAAATAAAATTAAAAAAAAGAACTATTTATTTCATAAATTTATAAGATCTATCTTCATGTAGAAGACATTATAATGTCAGTATATCACATTATAACTGACCTGATATGATTGTGTGAACTTTGCTGACTTTGCGAACATTTCCGGACCCATCATCTCTTCTGACCCAAATGATGAGCTGGTCACCAGGGTTTCCACTCATCCTGTAGAAGAACTCAAGGCACTGCTGGTTCCTCTTGGGGTAAAGAATCCGTGACTCCAATAAAGCACTGTGTCCCTCAGCTTTGTTAGTGGTGTCAAACTTCATATAATAGCCTGCATCTATAATAATACATCATATTGTTTATGCATAAATGTTTTTAATAGCTTTATAACATTTGGACTAGGCTACAAAATTCTAATATATTATACTAAATGTAAGGTATTTTCCATCAAAATATGTAAATTTATAGTTTCTAGCTTACCTCTACATTGTCCTCCAAGTGTGTGATCCTTAACATCTGCAGAGCTCAAAGTCTGGACCCAATCGGCATCATCCTCATCATACTGAATCATTCCACAAATGTTGGTCTGCTCAAAGGCACACTGATCCAGGAGAGTGAGGGATGAAGCTTAAAGAAACCAAGGGGATATGAGAACACTTTATGTTTGAAATTAAAATATGTTTATGTTCATGTTTACCTTTTAGAACTTACCACATTCATACATGCGATTCAGTCTTTCCAGATCAAGAGCACTGAAGTCTAAGCGCTGTCCTATTATATTATTAAAGGCAGGGATGGTGGTGGTTATGGTGGGAATATCAGGGTCCTTGTTGAAAGACAGAGGCCTGTAATGCATGATGGACTCATAATCATAGGGTGTGTTTAAGTCAGTTATAAAGTCATCCTCATACTTATTGAAATTGTGTTCCTTTCCTGTGGATGACAGTAGAAAAAATGGCATTTTGTATTCTCCCTGCAATGCAATCCACAAATTTGCATTAGCTATAATGCACATTCAAAATATGAAAAGATAGAAAATAACCTGGAATGATCTGATCCCACCAGATTTGGACATAGTCATCCCTGTCCGAACGAGACTGCTCATGATAGAAACCCAGTGCATGGAGAAGTTCATGTTCTACAATGGCCTTGGTGTCACATCTGTCCCCTATAGAGACGTTCTGCCCCATCTTTAAATCACCAACATATGACCAACAACTGTCACCGTGACAAAACAAAGAAATATGTAATATTAAAATGCGACATTTCAGCAAATCAGACAAGCTACATTTTGCTTACCCATCCAGTTTTGTGAAAGAAATGTATGTGCTCTCTCCTTCATAGGGCTTGAAGTCCACACAAGACTTAAGACGATACATTTCAAATGCTTGAAGGATCACTCCTTTGGCGTTAAGATCTAAACGAGTGACGCTTAATGAATTTTTTTCATCTGGGAAATTAGTTTTTGGGATTTTGCATGGAAAATAATCTTACCCAAACTATCTGTGAGGATGTATGGAATGGGAAACTGCCATCTTGCTTTTTCATCTATTATTGCATTTCTTCGTAACTGGCAGATAAGAATTCATTTAATGAATGATGAAAATAGCATTAATACGATTAGATACTAAATATGATCAAAATAAACATAAGGCAGCAGAAATGTAAACCATGGGTTTTTCTTGTTTTGTTTTAAAAGAAAAGACTTACATCTCCAGCAATATCTCCTTCAAACAAATCTCTTTGGGAATCTGAATATATGAAATAAACATGAAAACATGAAAAAATGAAATAATGATAAATTAAACTTATCTTATTGAACTGGCAAATACAATAAATAACAAGGATTTTTATGCATAAAGCATAAAGTATGGCAAACTGCTAATTTTAGTGTGCAAATACATTTTACTGACCTAAATTAATTTCGAGAATGTCCTCCCGTAATTCACCTGCATCTGCATCCTCACCTAACATTCAATAACGCAATAAAATCTGTAAAATCTCTTTTAATACTATGTAATTTAAATTGAACATGATCATTAAAATGTACAAAAAAATATTGTACCATATTGAGTTGGAAGAGCACACGCCTGCAAGATATATTGATTATTAGAGTAACATATTTACAGGCTGTGTTTTCTTTACCATATATAAAAATGTATTTTTAACAATAATAAAAAATAATAATAATAATGAAGTTTGAAACATACCTTGAGCATAAGAAGTACTATGAAGGGAAAGATCCTCCACACAGAGTCCATGTTAGCTCCAGGGTAATAGAACTTTGATCTGAACACCTGAGACAGTTACCAAGTGAAGTGACACACGTTGGTGGTGGTTGTTACTGGCCTGTCATGTGTGTAGTCTGTATACTGCATGCATCAGCTCTTCTTCACCCTTTATCTCACTCTTTTTTATCTTATTTATCTGTATCCTTCTTTATGACAACAGTATCAGGAGTTAAATCGGTCAGAATGGTTAGGGTTATGTTATTACAAAAGAGAGTCACTCATAAAATTTCATATAATTTAACACAAAATGTCATTTAAACTTAATTAGACCATATTTGAGCAAAAACTTTTTTTATGAAATGTTATAGAAAAAAACACATTTGGAATGTAAATTAAAATATGAGATAAACAAGTAAAAGTTAATCAAGCTATTTCTGTATTTAAATGAAATTAGTAGAATTGATTTGGTGTTTGTCCGTTTTTGTTTAAAGTACAAAGGATTATTTTTAAATTGATTTTTTTAATATTTGATCTGCAAATATATTTTATCTTTACTGCAGGCCAAGATATGAAGATGAGTATAACATCAGCCTTGAAACACAGGTGAATGCAGTCATATCATATCAAAGGGAGTTTTTAAGATAAGATTAAGACGTTATGATTATAAACAGAATGTTTTTACAGTACAATGACCTCTCATATGTCAAAAGATCAAGGCAATTTAGATATTACGCTTTTAGGTTTTCAGCTCATGACCCCTTCAACATTAAAGATACATAACAGGTTCAATTGGATGTAGGTCTATTTATTGTTTTAGATATCAGTGCAAGATGTAACAACACATTCAGTTCACTGCATTAAAATGGCTTTATTGAGGGTGTTGAAAAACAGAGTCAGTTTATCAAACACAGTTTTGTATCACTGTATGACTATATCATCCTTCTATTTCAAATGATGTTCTCCACAATGCACACAGCCTTCTCTCTTCAGACCTTTCCGAATTTGACACCTATTTCACAAGAAGCAAAAAGGAAATACAATGCATCATACTGTATGTAATTTTTCAAACAAGTGATTATTTTTAATTAATTATTGGGATATTAATTATTAGAATATTAAGTAAAGATCATGTCCCATAAAGAAATGTTGTCAATTTTCAACCATAAATAGTTTAAAACGTAATTTTAGATACATTTTTTGTAAATATGTATTGCTAAAGACTTCATTTGGACAACTTTGATTGGCGATTTTCATCAACGTTTTGTTTTTTTGCACCCTCAGATTACAGATTTTCAAATAATTGTATCTCAGCCAGATATTATCCATATGAATACAAAAGAAAAGCATACATTAATGGAAATTTTATTCAGTTTTCAGTGACACTTATGGCTGGTTTTGAGGTCAAAGGGTCACAACTCTGTCCTTTAAAGTCCTTTAAAAAGATAATCATCTATATTTAACAATAACTTAGCACACTTACAGACTTGTTGACCTCAAACCTTTGGTGCAACTGGAACTTCACTGTTTATCAGACTTGTTAAGTCTTCAAAGAGACACAAAAAACCAAACCGTTAGAAAATAACAGTATTAATTACAGAATGCATCAGTCAATGTAACATACCTTCAAAGTCAATAAAGAGGATGAGGTCATAGTTTTTTAGGTAATTTCGTCTGCGTAGGTCATAGTGTTTTATGAAAGTCCTCCATCCCATTGAATCTCCTCGATAGCACTCACAACTTGGGTCAAAGGTCCCAACATTTCTTGGATTGTCCCATATTAGTTTGTCTCCATCGACTAGAGAACAGGATGACAAAAATAATGTTTTTTTTTTTATTGTTGTTGTTGTTTCTTGCTTCAGTCAAAATTCAAGTTTTCATAACCATCAGGACATACCTGTGCTCATGTCAGTTGTGAGGCTACGAGCAGAGGACATCCTCAGCTTTATGTCTGGATCCTGGTCCATCACCACTATGGTGGCCTGGCGGTTCACAGCAGGCCACTGCATCACAATGTCATTATCACCGCTGGCCAGATGGAAGTACAGACCAGTGTAGTTGCCTGTGTAATCAGAGTAACCAGACACTGGTCGTACTTGGACGCCAAAACCATAACCCTCAGGGCTGTAGAAACGAGGGCTATTTAGCACGGTGTTGTAGTCGGCTGTTTCCAGGATGCTGGAGAAGTTCTGGATGCGCCAGACAGCGGCGGGGCAATGCGTCTCTGTCAGGCTTATGTCATCAATGAATATGCCCCCTTGAGAGTTAGCAGGGTCTCCTCTTACTCCCTGGAATGAATAGCGGAATTTTGCCCATATTTGTATAGGCACATGAGCAATCTTCCATGTTTTGTCTTCATCAGCTGGGGGAGGACAACCTTTTGTTATCATCACATTCATTTTATGATGACCAATTACGTAAAGGGATAATTTAAGGGATAATAAATGACTAAGTATGTATTTTGATCGTTATATGGCTACAGTACACAATGAATAAATCTGTGGACATTGAATGCTGATTTACAATTATTTTACCGTCTCACATGTATCATATCTTAAAGCTTTCCTGCAGTATACACTCTTAATAATAGAGGGTTTTTACAGAGTTGCCAAAGAAGAGCCATTCTTGGTTCCCCAATGAACCTTTCAATAAACAAGTCATAATTTTTTTTTTTAACCTATTTTTAAACTAGAGCGAAAAACAGTTGCAGCCAAGTATGTCCAAATTCATAATATTCATAAAACAGTAGGCTTATTGTTTACTGCATTTCAAATAGATGTACTATTCAGTATATGCTTGCAGATTTAGCTACTGAAAATAACATTTCTTTTCACTATAACGGTGTATGGATTTTAAAGGTTCTTCATGAAACCCCAGATGCCAATAAAGAACCCATATTTTAAGAGTGTAGGCTACGAATAGTAGTATAAAAAGCAATTACCCAGGATTGTGTGGAGTTTCTTTAATTTACGCACAGTTCCTGTTCCATCATCCATCTTGGCCCAAATTACCAGCCTGTCCTTTACGCTCCCTGTCATTTTGTAGAAAAACTGGAGGCACTGTATCTTCCTCTTAGGATACAGGATGCGGGACTCGATGAGAGCAGATTGTTCTGTGTTTCCAGTAGAGGTGTCAAAGTGCATAGTATATCCTAAATCTAAAAATCACAATGCATAAATGTTATTAAAATTGTTCAAACTGCATCCACTTTGGAAAATTACAATTTTTGGTATTTGTAACCTCTGCATTGTCCACTGAGTGTATGATCCTCAGCTCCAGGAGAGCTTTTGAGATGGACCCAATCAGCATCGTCAGATAAACTCTGTATCATCCCACAAATGTTTATGTTCTCAAAAACACACTGGTCCAGCAGGGTAAGAGAAGAGGCTGAAGAAAAGCAGAATAAATAAATGTTATATTATAAATAACATAATAAACAGTGTTTATATATAATTATATTTTACTCATATATTCACATTATATCATATAAATGTTATTAATTAATATTAACATACAGCAGTTGTACATCCGATTCAGTCGGACAATATCCATCTCACTAAAGTCCAGGTATTGCCCTATGATGTTGAAGAACTCTGGGATGTTGGTGGTGATGGTAGGAATATTAGGGTCTTTGTTGAAAGCGAATGGACGATAATGCATGACAGATTCGTAGTCATACGGAGTATTTAGATCTGTGACAAAACTGTCATCATATTTGTTGAAGTTATGCCCCATGCCTAAAAAAACAAAACATTATACGATATATAAAACTCACATGCAAAATTATAAGATTAAGTAATGAACACTAAACTGCACTAACCTTCAGTGACCTGATCTAGCCAGATCTTCACATAGTCATCTCGGTCCTGGCGAGACTGTGTATGGTAAAAGCCCAGGGCATGCAGCAGTTCATGCTCAATCACGGCTTTATGATCACAACCCGGCCCCAGAGAAAGCACCTGTCCTGTCTGTAGATCTCCAACATAAGACCAGCACCTGCCAGCAATTACAAGTCTTGTTAGTGTGATTCGTTTTAGAAGATGACTTGCGTTTTCTGATGGCTTGGAGGCAATGGTTAGTTTAGCAAAACCTATTATTTAGCAAATCTCATGTGCATCAGGCTCAGATGAACAGATCTGATTTTGGGGCAAAATTCTGTGTGAACCTGCTTATGCTCAACATTAGCAACATATGCTGGACTGGTGTTTTAAGCAGAATAGATTTTTGCAGTGTTTGGCTTCACACATACCCATCTCTCTTCTCAAATTTGATGAATGTCTTCTCGCCCTCGTAGGGTTTGAAGTCAATGCAGGACTTTAGACGGTACATTTCAAATGCTTGATAAACAGCACCTTTTGCATTAAGGTCTGTAAAAAGAAAATAACTTAGTAAATCGTCATAATAAAAACACTAACTTGTCAGTTTTTGAACTGGATTTGGTAAGAAACTGAAAACCACCTACCCAGGCTGTCAGACAGAATGTATGGAATAGGGAACTTCCATCTGTATGCTGTATCAATAAGACCAACGCGACCAGGCTGTAAATAGATATAGGACGTTTCTATA
The DNA here is from genome assembly GCA_032359395.1 of Enteromius anoplus. Lineage (NCBI taxonomy): Eukaryota > Metazoa > Chordata > Actinopteri > Cypriniformes > Cyprinidae > Enteromius > Enteromius anoplus. The sequence continues at coordinate 14,211,414 of JAUMHG010000067.1, read as the reverse complement.
GTCAACAACTGATCTTTAAGAAGACTTCTGCTTGTGCACATATATATAATATCAATAATTGTGCACTTACAGGTATGGCAATGTCTCCCTCAATCAGCTTGGTTTTTGCTCCTAATAAACAAGTTAAAAGTGACATGAAATAAAATTGCTTAATATTTTGTAAATTAATCCAGCTCTAAGTATTTCTTGGAATATACAGTAGCGTTAAAATTTACTTTGTTTCCTTTTGTAATGTAAAACATAAGTTGCTTTAGATTACCAAGGTTGACGAAAGGGTTGACATTGGGTTCATCTTCAACCTCTGTAGAAGAAACATAATTGTTTAGATAAATTGAATAAAAATGTATTATTTGCAGTTATTCATTAAAATCATAAAACTTACCATGAATGCGAGTTGACACTGGAATCTGAAAGTCATGGAAGGAATAGTAATCACTATTATATAGTGCTTTATACAGGCTGTGTCAAAGCAGCTTTACTGTGTTAAACAGGAAAACGTGCACTGATAATACAAGGCGTCAATATAAACAGTATTTTCTTTTCAGATTAGGGTTGAATTCAGTTAGAGACATCAGTCAGTAGGTACCAAAGCCAGTTAAAGTATCATATTATCAAGACTAAATTATAAATACAGCAAATTTTTTCACTCACAGCATAAAGTGCTGCAGCCAGCACTGTAAAGATGAGTAGCCTCAGTAAGAGCATCCTGTCATATGTGCGGAATAAGAAACTGTCATCGCTTAAATGATATAAAGCGAACTTTAACCTTTGACCATGTTTACTGGAGGAATGGCTTTGAAGTGTCTCACTACTGACAGTATTGTTGTAACCCAAGGAACACGTGCCTCCCATAATGCAGTATTAGTAAATGATGTGCAGTTCACAGAGCTTATGCAACTCATGATGAGTAACAGCTCGAGCGATTTATATTCTAGTTAAATGTTTCACATTAGGATGTACTAAATGAAACCAAAAAGAATTGGGCTATTTATTTAGAAAAACATTTTTGTTAGATAGAAGATGATAACCAATTCGGTCAATTGCAGAAAAACTTTGGGAAGACCGCATTGTTAAAAGCAAAATGGGTTTATTTGAAATATATTCAGTAACACATGATGTATGCAGTAGTTTCATAAATGAAATCATATGTATTTTGATTCATCAAAAGCAGCTCAAATCTTTTGAATCATTTTCATACAAATTCAGTTAACAGACTCAAGATTCGTTCTGATTTGTTCACTTGGCCCGATTGAATCAACTGAATTATTACGAGGCAATAAGTCTTAAATCAATATTTATTAAAGTCCTTTTTTTAGGCAAACTTAAAAGAGCATACAGGGCACATATACCACATTAAAAACATTTCTTATAGTAGGCTAACTGAATTAAGATAATTAAATTGTTTATGGAAATCCTCTCGTTTTCGTACAGTATATCCAAATAATCAGTATTGTTATATTTTTACTTGATCTACTTTTATTTTAGATAGATATTCCTTTCCAGAGACTGAGTTTTTGTTATTTAAAATGCTGTATTTTTCTAAAGGTGCAAAAACTTAAAACCTACACTTAGTTTTGTTGTGGCCACGACTTATTAACTCGTGGGAACGTGATATTATGTCGTGGCCACGAGATCGTTTTTTCGAGGTAACAACATCCTTATGTCGTGGCCTCGAGATGCTGTGGTGAGGGAACGACTTCCATTTCTCATGGCCACGAGAAAAATATGTCGTTCCCTCAACATAAGTGAACCGAAGACGGTCACCGTAGTACCTTTACTGTTACTCTTCTGCTTTTCCCCTCTCCTTGCATTCTGCTTTTGGGCTTTTCATCTGATATGATTCAAACCTTTGACATAATAATTTGGAATACTTTAAAAATACAAATTATTGAATAAAATCCTAGTTTAAATTTATGCCCTATTATAATTTTCATATTTACGTTATTTTATCACGAAGCTTTTTCAATACATTTATGATTCCTTGTTTTAAAACTGATTTCTCCGACATTGTTCCTCTGCCTCGCCTTGGTTGTGGCTAACGTTAGAAGGGATACAGCTCCGGCCGGAAATGAACAATGAAATTGATTTTCTACCTGTTAGATTGTTTTATTAACGTCTACACCTAACCCAACCCTAAACCTACCCCTACAAGAAAGAAAAAATATATATATTTATCATTGTACAGTTTGACAAAAAATTACCCTGTATTGATGTGCGCATTGCCCAACAGAGACATCCCTTTGGATCTCACTGCATCACGCAAGATCAAGATTCTTAACTTCTGAACCGAACTAATTTGTTCAGTGAAGGGGGCGTGTTCTTTTAGAAATCCAACCAATGAAATGATGCTTGCAGCCCAAACTCGCGTGCTATTGGCTCGCGCTACAGTCCGTCATTAAAAGGCAGGAAAACAGGGCTGTGTTTTCAGTATGAAGCGTTCTTTCGACGAATCATTGGAGTTTTGTTTCACAGAAAGACTTAAACAAAACGAGTCAACACTTTTTTCGCACTGACCCAATTTCAGCGGGATCTGTAACACATGTATCGAGTCGCAGTCAAGGTAAGGCTCCGCCTGCTCAGCGGGGACTCCAGCTGAGTTTTTATGTAGTCCTGCTACCTTCGATGTATTCTGTTGGCAGGCTTGTTCAGCTGACTCTGGTCAAGAAGATACATGAATGGTCAAAGTCAACGTCGGGTGAGTCATTCAAAATTAGTTTGAAAAAAGTTGTTCGACGCCTTGCCATGGCAGTGGCTAGTCTGCTAATTGTAAACAAGTCGATCATTGTCTCTAGTTTCGTTATTGACAGTTACTTCCTATCTCGTTACTGATTTTCATCAAGATTTTTGCATATTTTTCTATTTGTCAGACCATTGTTCAACTGCCTTTTTGTTGAATGTATGTGAACCACAACAGTGTGGGCAGTTATTATTAGACTGACAAGCACGATGAGCTCACGTGAATTACTTCTCTAGTAAGCAGTATTCATATGACTAATAATTCATAATGTGACTATTAACAAGCACTGAATGTGCTAATAATTGTCAGCCACCAAGAACCGTGCCTACTGAGAGAGTCAACCAACCTGTTTGGAAATGTCATGTCTTCACATGTCATGCTCTTATATGATGATGTGGATCTCTTGTTTTTCAGGTTTAAACTTGATTCTTAAGTGGAACTGCTTGGCTGTTTTCACAATGGGTAATTTAAGTGGGCACAACAACACTATGAGTATCCCGCCAGGAAAAGGACCCCACCAGGTGGGATGCACAGACCTGATGGTGGGCCACACAGTCCATGTAAGTGTGCACTTAAATTGTGTGTACTCCTATTGTATGTGTGTCATGCAAAAAAATAAATAAATATTTATATTTCTTCAAGGGTACATTCTTGAGACTCTACTATCCATGCCAAGCATCCGAGAGTCCTCAGTTGCCAGACTGGGTCCCGTGTAGGGAGTATTTTAATGGCCTCGCAGACTTTATGAAGATGAACAGAGCACTCAGTGAAAGAATTTTTAACTACCTCTTTGGTAAGCAGTTTTGGTTGTTGAGCGGCACTGAAAATGTCACCCAACCATTCCACTTCCTCAGTATATCTGTCACTAAGAGATGTGGTTAAAGGATTGTTGGCTGCTGTTGTCATGCTATGGACATTTCTGTATGTTTGTTTGCATTAGGGTCTTGTAAAATCCCAGCAGCCTGGAATGCATCGTTTAGACCAGATGGGAAATATCCTGTTATTATCTTCTCTCATGGACTGGGTGCTTTCAGGTATGGTTTATTTGAAGTTCCAGGCATACATGTGATATTAATCCTAAATTCAGTGTTTTACAATGCCACTGTTTTTGTGTGTGTGTGTGTGTGTGTGTTGTATTTTCAGGACATTGTATTCGGCCATATGTGTTGAATTGGCATCACAGGGCTTCATTGTTGCAGCCGTGGAGCACAGGTGATTGCTTTTAGTTGGAACTTATTAACTGTAAAAGTGCTTTTCTTTGCAGCTGGATAAGCACATTGTCATAAGAGATAGCCACCAACCACAAACTGACATGATTCATGACATGAAATGTTTTGTATGTTGTAATAGTCAAAGTGTGTGAGAAGAATGCAAACAATAGTATGAACTAGGTCATCACATTCTTAACAGTGTTTACCGGTGGACTGACACATGACATAGGACCGCAGGATTGACTAAACGCTACCTTTTAGATTCTGAAACTAGGATCTGAATTCAACAGGTGTTAAAATGAAATCAGAATGAAACAATGGAAAAATTCATAGTGTTTTTTTAAGTTACAAGTAATACGATTTTTTTTATTGGTACAGTGTTTAATATTTCGGCAAGTGCAAGTTGTCATAGTTGAGAAAATGTAATTTAATGCCAAGGCAACAAAACAGAGAAAGTATAGAGCTGGCAATGTACATTTAAATTAAAATCTAATTACTGGCACCATTAGTGTCTGTAAAAAGTATCCATTAAATGGAAATAAAATTTTGCATATAAAATACACTATATATCCTCACTCTTGTTAAAACTCTAAAGATCACTTGTGTCGTATTTTATTTTTATAGCTTATGTCTTTTTTTAATTACAGGGATGAATCTTCTTCTGCAACGTTTTACTTCAGAGAGCATACTGAGCTAGGAACAAAGAAGCATCCATCATGTGACATAGCCAAGCCTGTGTCTGATAATCTGGAGGAGGTTTGGATGTACTACAGGCCGTTGAAAACGGGCGAGAATGAGTTTCCTCTAAGAAACAAGCAAGTGAGAAAATCACCTCACTCATTGCTTACCCTATGCTTTTCTTTTTAGACCTTTTCTGATATTTGCAGCCAGAAATGTTGGTGTTATGTTACTTTGCATGAAAAAAAGCAACTCGTATTCATTATTACCTCTACATTTGTTTTTTCTGGAATGAATTGCCCTGGCTAATGCAACATTGAAGGAACTGTCTTTGCTTAAATGACTCAGATTTCCTTCACGTTTCAGGTAAAGCAAAGAGCAGATGAATGCATCAGAGCCTTAGACATACTCTTTGACATCAATTCAGGAAAGTCTGTGGAAAACGTCTTGCAATGTGACTTCGATTTGTCAACAATGGAGGTGAGTGTTACAAAAGTCAACGATATTACAAATAAAAAGGAAAATGAGTTAAAATTTGGAACTTCTTAATCATATTCTGCAGAGTGCTAATGAAACTGAGTCTTTCTGCATTTCAGAACTCCATGGACTTGTGTAGAATAGCGATTATGGGACATTCCTTCGGAGGCGCGACGGTGATCGAATGTTTGTGCAAGGATGTCAAATTCAAGTATGTTTTGAGCTGTGTGGCCCTGATTAACATTGATACAAGATCTCGTGGTTAGATAATAAACATTTATCAAGCTGTCTCAGATGTTCTCAATGCGGTTGGCCTTTACTTTATCCTTCACACTTGTGTTTGTGAAAGACTCTGCAAGTTTCCTGTTTTTTTAGATGCATTTTCATACATCTTGGCATGCTACTTGAAATCCTGTCGTGCACTCTAAATGCTTCAAAGCTAATTACTGTAGCATGTTGGTTGCACCATATAGTTTGCAAGAAGAGATTAAAATAAACCTAAATAATCAATGTTGTTTCCTAGGTGTGGTGTGGCACTGGACACCTGGATGTTTCCTCTGGACGAGGAGATCTTCCCAGGAGTGAAGCAGCCAATCTTTTTTATAAACTCTGAAAAATTCCAGTGGATTGGGAATATCATCCGCATGAAGAAGCTGGACTCTGCTATCTTTCCTAGAAAAATGATAACCATCAAGTCAGTATTTTTAAGTCAAGTTGTAATTCAGTCTGAGAAATGCGCTTCATTTAATTGTACTGTATGTTTTTGGCAGAGGGACGGTGCATCAGAGCTTCCCAGATTTTACATTTCTTACTGGGAACTGGATTGGAAGGCTCATGAAGCTTAAAGGAGAGATTGATCCACACATAGCCTTGGATCTTTCCAACAAAGCAAGTTTGGCTTTTCTTCAACGCCACTTAAGTGAGTTATCATCAAGTGAGGTCATTTTCTATTGATTTAAAATCAGTTATGTTGCAGAATATTACATTTCAGACAAAGCAAATGCTGTTCTTTTGAACTTTTATTAAAGAATCCTGAAAAAAAAAAATGTATCACAGCTTCAAAAGAAATATTAGGCAGCACAACATAGAATTTCAACATTGGCACAAAGAAATGTTTCTTGAGCACCAAATCAGCATATTAGAATGATTTCTGCAGAGTTATGTGACGCTGAAGCCTGGGGCCTCATTTATAAAACTTTCTTAGGAACTGATTTGATCTTAGAGTGTTCGTACGATCAAATCAGCGTCAAAGTACAGATATATAAAAACCGTCTTTGACGTGGAAAAGTTCTTATCTCCACGTCAGATTCCAGCTTGGCGTACGACCGTTTCCTTGTGGTAATGCCTGGTATTGCAGATAGTTCAAC
>JAUMHG010000067.1:14193036-14204844 GCA_032359395.1 Enteromius anoplus | reverse complement strand
TACGATTAAATCAGAAAAGTTCTTAGATAAAATCAAGGATGCTTTCTACGCAAGTCTTTATAAATGAGGCCCCTGGAGTGATAGCTGCTGAAAACGCAGCTTTGCTTTAAAAAAATAAATGGCTTTTTAAAATGAAAATAGAAAAGTTATTTTAAATTTCATTTTATTATGTTTTAATGTATTTTGATCCAATCAATGCAGCCTTGTTAAACAAAGACTTTTTTCCAGTAATGTACAGTATACTGTAAACCTGTCTTTTGCTATGTCTTACATCTCTCTTTATTTTTTAGGTCTGGACAGAGACTTTAATAAATGGGATCCTTTGATAGATGGAAAAGATGACAACTTGATTCCAGGAACTAATATTATTATACCACATTCATCTATTTAATCACATGGCATAAAATGTGTATCAGTACAGTGATTTTGTAATCTTGCAGATTACAGGTGGTCGTTACATGTTTGAGAAAAGGCCAATCTATCATTATGCAAAATCTGTTTTTGAAATTTCATTAGAGAAAATGTTTTTGGACTGCCGTGTATGAGTACGATTGAATTTGCACTATGGATTAGACTGATCTGATTTAAATTACATTGTGTAGTTTTGCCTAGTTTAAAAATACTAAATCTATACAGGATGACTTAAAGGTACCACTTGCTAACAGCCACATATTTGCAAAACAGACAGTGCAATAGACTTCACCGTCCTTTTTTGTGCCTTAATGTTTTTTAGCTATAGAAAGTGGGTGTTTATATCAATGCAATGTTTTCAATAATGTGATGGATGTTATCATTTAGTGAACAACCATTTGGAAATATGAAATTCTATACTGTGAAACATTCTTCATAGCCTGCTTGTTTAACCCTAACAGTTTTTAACGTCTGGAATGTAGGACGTTATCTCAGGTTCTCTGAGCCTGTAATTTCCTGATTTGTAAGTCACTAGAATCAGTTTTAACACTACAAATTTCTGGTCATTATAAAAAATAAAAAAAAAGAATATCTCTGGTTTCAGATAAAACCACATCAATGCAAAAAAACAAAACAAGCCAAGTTTATATGTATATGGGATTTTGTTTATTAAACAGAATATCTGACCTTTGGTATTTTTTTTCCTCCCACACTTGCAAATTCTGAACACACACATAAGTTGCATATTTATTAAAGAAAATTTTAACAAATACCCACAAAATGCAGAAAATTGCTTTTTCACCACAAATATAAACATTTAAGAGCATTTGAAGAAAAAAAAAATCCCTGAATTAAGTACAATTTAGAAACATTGTTTCAAAATGTAATAAGGAATACAATGAAAGGCTTTATAATAACTGAAAAAAAACAACAGCCTTTATCAGAAGTCACTGAACAGTAACAGAAGAAAAAACTACAGCTCTACTCTATGAACAAGCAGAAGTGCATACTGTTGCTATTATTTGCATTATGGTATTAGGTACAAAAACACTTAATACATCAAGCTGTTGGCAATTTAAATGTGATTTATCAAAACAATCACACGCACAAAAAAAACAAAACATAAGTAACTTGTTACTTAGAATACACCAACCATCTCCTGTGAGGTTTACATTAGTCAATCTTTTGTTTTTCATTTTCATTCTCTGGGTCATACGCTTCAGCCTCAGAGTCTTGCAAAACACCAACAAAAATGACATCATCGTCAGATGCATCCTCAATCTTCAGAGTCAGATGAGTAACACGTGAATCCTCAGCGCTGGTACAAACAGATGCATCTGACTTTTCTTGTAAACCTGTGAAGCACACTGCCATCAGGTTTAAGAAATTAAGATTTCAAATAAAAACAGTGGACTGTTAATGATAAATAGCCCCCCCTCAAATGACTTACATGAAGAATCTTCAGCATCAACATGGATTTCTGTAGGAACTGGCTCTCCCTGAAGCTGAAGTTTTCAAAATGAGTAATATCATTAAACGCCTTCAATTTCTGGTTAATGAATAAAGTAAATTTAACAGCTAGCTTATAATACCGTGCCATCAGATGCAGTGTCAGACTCCGATCCGTCACTGGTAAGGACAATAAGATCTTCAGTAACATCTAAGAAAAAAATTAATTAGATGTTAAACACTTACATTACATTCAAATTTAAAAGACTTATTTGAACATGGTTTGCAAATGTAACATACTATTGAACTCCTCAACCAAGTCATCCGTTTCATGCTCGGTCTCACACACACCCTGCATTTACAAAAACATGATATGAAAGGTATATATTTAACTTTTGGTACTAAGTGGTCCATGTCTTAAAATAAATAAGAGAAACACTAAAGACCTTGTCATGGTGAGTCACGTCAAGGAAATCCATCAGTAAATCCACTCCAGTGCCCATGTTGGCAGAATCTTCTAAACGGACACATTTTACAAGTTACAATAAACCACACACATAAAAAAAATATATAAAAAAACTGCGTTAAATACTAATTAATGTTTATTGGAGTTTTTATCTCCAAGTATGAATTATAACCTCGTTCTCCAGCTGAAGTATTACAATCCACTTGTGGTTCCTTGATTTCTACCTGTTCAGGCTGACATATAAATAAATTGAAGGAGTTAAATAGGGTTAAATAGATGAAGTAGTGATGAATCTCTTCTCAATCTTAACAGTCTTGTACGTGTACTTACAATCAGTACTTGAACAAGATCATGCACTTGTGCACTTTCCCCCAGCGTGTCTACAACTAAACAAATAACACAACCCTGTCATTTGCATTGAGGTCAAAGATACAGGAGGACAATGTTTGTTTGTTATTTTTATAACCTTGATGGAGTTACACTTCAGGTTTGTTTGAGAAGTCTAGCAAACCGCACACAATGTATGCAAAACTTTTTCACATGGACTTGATGTTTCATTCAGTCTGAATATGGATATTCATTAAAATGCAGATTCAACCCATTTAAAAATAATTATTTCACACAGACATTATACAGTACATTACTCGAGTAAGGGCACTACAGTTGAAGCCCAAATACTTTTTTAAAAAAGTGGGTAAATCAACTTAGCTTGCTCACCCTCAGAGTCTTCAACAGTTGAGCTGGACACGAACCCTGTGACTTGAGGCTGCAAGTGAACACATGTTGGAACATTGTAGGCTATGTGATTACAATTGGTCAACTGTATTTTGCTTTGGATTGGTACAACAGCATTAAACTGTACCTGGTCTGCATGTTCATCGCCTGGATAAAAATGGTCAATTTGTTTCTCTTCACCTTTAAACATAAAAAAAGGAATTTTGAACTTGAATTAGAAACTACTTTACCACCAATTAATACTACTATAGTATATTTTATTGTGTTAACATTTTGCCCTCTACCTTGGCAGTCATTTTTTAAATGTATACGAACACTTACCATTTCTTTCTTCGGACTCTGAGGTGATGATAGTTTCGTATTTTGTGTCCTCCGCCTGATGTGATCAGAGGTAGAATTGGTTGTTACACACTATTCTCAACTGCTGAAAACATTCTGAGTACTAAAAGATAAACATCCTTTTACCTTTGAAGGACTATTCTTCAATTCAGTGTGTTTCTCCTTGCTTAATTCATCTACAAAACAACTTATTATTATTTCAGGTAAAAAGGTGATTAGAAACAAAGAAAACAGGGGAAAAAAGCTCCAGTCCAAGGCACTGGTGGGCTAAAATAACAATGTACAGGACTGCGTCGCTGAGATTTTTCTTCACAATATTAAATAAATAGTAGTATAAATAATACTTACCACTTGGAACTACAGCTTCAGTGCATGAGGTCTGCAATTAAAACACTGGATGAGTAAAAAAGCTTTCTGATCATAAACGAAAAAAAAAAAAAAAAATTGATTCCAGCATTACACACCTGCAATGGCTTGTCTTGCAGAAGTTCAAAGATGTTGAGAGGATCTACTACCACCTCTGAATCATATTCCACAAGCAACACCTGAAGTAAATAAAAAAATATAAGTTTATACATAAATCTGATGTTAAACAAAACAAAGATTTAATAAACCAAAAAACAGCAGACCTTAAAAAAAAAAAAAAAAAAAGTGCACGACAGAAAAAAAATTAATAAATATTCACCAATGCAGCATCCTCAGAACTTTTTAAAATTCGTGCTCTACACCAGTTTCTTTTCACATGAGACCAAATCACACATTCTGACCCAGCAGGCTTCTTCTCTGTTGCTTGCCTTAAACAGCCCAAGTCTTTTGAAATTGGAAAAAGAAAAAAAGAAAATTGTTAATGTGTATCGCTAACACTGTAGCACCAAAACTATTACAAAACGTCAAAATTTAGGTTTACCTGAATGAATGATCTCAAAAGATGGTTGCTCTGGTTCCTCAACAATGCATAACCGAGAATCAGTGTTATTCATCAAGAAGCTATCTAAATTTTCGGAGGAAATACCAGCTGTAGCTCCCCCAGAGTGCTGTGGTGTTGGTTCAGTCTCTTCAGCAAAAGCATGCTGGTTTGTTGTGGCTGATGGATTTGTGAAAGCTGAAGCACCTTCCATGACGCATATGGTTTCAAGGTCCTCATGTGCATCACAGGGAACTATATTCACTGCATCAGGTGAGGCAACATCTTCAGTAATCATCACGAGAGGCTCATCCTGAGCTTCATTTCCAACCTTCGTACTTGTCAGTAAATCAAGCTGCTCCTGTTCAGAATGCTGCATTTCGAGAAGTGAGGTGCAGGTTTCATTGTCAGCGTGGTCGGTGTCTGAATCATGGATAACTACGGAGTCAATATTAACTTCAGCAGCCACAGAAGCATCGGTTGATTCCACATTTGCTAAACTCAATTCCTCAACAGATGGAGTTTCAGGACTTTGACTTTTCCAATAGCTTCTCATGGTATCATTGATGACAACACCATTACAATCCAGTTTGATGGAGTGTGGCATTTCAGAGTTCCCCATTTTCTCAACAGTGATATTTAAAAGCTTGTCATTAACTAGCTCAAAGAACACATCATCTGCCTCTTTAGCCCAGAAACCCTTGGAAAGATCAAAACCTTCAAGCTGGCAGTTAAATGCCTGAGGGGGCAGGTCTGATAGCTGGGGTGGAAGTGCTTTAACATCACTGATATTGACTTTTGCCTCATTTCCATAGTCTACAAAGGTTATGGACAGTGTGTCAAGGTCCCTAGATGTAACTTTAGCCCGATACCACAAATTATCTTCAATGAAAAGAGCAATGCAAGCACTACCAACTGGCAGATATTCCTCACTCAAAGATTCCTCTGATGCATTACCAGCATTCTGTAATACGTCGGAAATCTCTTGAAGTTTGTCCGTTGTCGAATACTGGCACCAGAAGAGCTGAGGACCCTTGATGAAGGAGGTGTATCCAGTTTTCATTTGACCAGCTGATATGTCAGGGTTCTTGTAATGGATACAGACCTTGATTTCAGATGTCTGCTTGACACCTTGGCTTGTAAGCGTAGTATCTGGTGTTGCATCATCCCTGCAGGTGGATCCCAACACTACACCATTGACATCAAGTTTTACTTCCCAAACGGTGCCTGACATTTTCACAAATGTGCACATGACCTTTTCAATGTTTTGTTCGATTACCCATTTGAAGTTGGGTGCAAGTTCCTGGTCTACACTCTCAACATTCAGGTTATGTACAGAGCAGTGGATGCTGTACCTGGGAAACGAAACAAATGACTGATCAAGACGGCATATTTTTGAAACAGAAGTTTTAGCCGTGTTTCCAAAGTCAACAAATTCCACGTTGATCGTGTCACCAAGGTGTTTTCTTACTGCTGCACGATACCAGGAGTTATCTTCAGGAAACATAGCACAAACCACGTCTCCCTCATGAATATCACTGGGATCAATGTTGGCGCACCGTGACCTGTCAGCATTTAATTTCTCCACAAGCGAATAAATTTCATCCTCATCAGTTGCAAACTGAACAAAGAAGCTACAAGAGCTATTGCAATGAGAGATGAATACCTCAGCTTCCAGACCTGGTGTTATTACTTTCACTGGGAGCGCCGATTCTTTAACAAGAGCCTTGGACATGGGCTTAACACCATCGGGTTTGTCAGACGTACAAGGGCGATGCACATCAGCTCTATCACTGGACTTTTTTTGTGGTTCAAGCGGTTTCTGGGAATTATGCAATGTCTCAAAAGTACTTGTTGGTTGTAGTCCACCATTTGTATGGAATGCCCACTTGCTCCGTGGCGCTTTTGATTCAACAGTACCTTGTTGTGCTGCATAACTTTCACGGGACTGTGGAACTTGATTGAAATCTTGCTTAAGACCACTGCATCTTTCCTTTATATGGGTTGCTACAGTTTGTCCACTTCTGTTCTTTGAACTATATCCTTTGAATGCGCTTGGTTCATTCTTATGGATTTCATTGCGAAACTTCTGTCTGATCAGTGCATTCACTTGAGTTTTTCCCTCATAAAGTTCCATCAAAAGCTTTCCTCCTGGGTCTTTTGCCACGATCAAAGCAGTGAAACTATGACTGTCTGCAAAATTACGAAACCAGTTCCCCACTTCACATGGCACATCTTCAGGCATATCCGAGAGCCCACATTCAATCGCCTGCACTGGGACGGACATAATCTCTCCTGCTTCAATTGGAACCGGAAGCAAATCTGACTTGTCAACTTCCAATGTGTCGCCATAATCCACAAAATTGACCACAACTGATGGTTTTGTAGACTTTATTTGGCCTCTGTACCAAAGTCCATCTGTGTATTTTGCAAAGCAAACCGTTCCAAAAGTCTGAGGACACTTTGCTACTGCTAGCTGGCGGCATAGGGAGTTGACCTTGTTTGAAAGTTGCTCAATCTCCTCTGAATTCCTGGCAAGATGGCAAAAGAACTGAGTGACACTTTTCACACAGGTGATACTCACTTCCTCTTCACATCCAGTCTTGACTCCATGTGTGGAGAAATAATAGGTGTCCAGGCGAAAGGGTGGAAGAGGAGCTTTCTTAGAGGGTGCACGATCAGCTAGATGTCTTTGGACAAGGAGATTGCAAATGCTTTGGAATGGGGTCTCCAAGTCTACCACATTGAACACAACTTTCTGGGAGTCATACATTACAGCAAATATAGTGCATTTTAGGGGCACGTTGATGGATGCTGCTGTGTCAACAAACTCTTGAAACTGCAATGTGGCTTCAGGGCTCCAGTCTAAAGCTGAGTGAGATACTGGGTGGATCAGGTTATACAAACTGCATCGAAAGGCTTGTCCTTTCATCTTCAAGAAAGCTGGAGTGATCTTTCGAAGGTCTTCAACAGCTACCTTCTTTGTCTGTCCATAGTCAATGAACAAGACATCAACATGAGGTGTTTGGTGCTTTTGAATGACCAAGGCTCTGTACCATATCCCAGTTTCAGGATGACGGGCAACACAAGCAGCTTCCAAAGGTGGCTGAAATTCACTATGAGCATAGAAACGCTGAATTTCTTGCATGAGCACTTCTAAACATGCTGCATTTCTGGCTTTTTGACACCAGAAGTCATTTGGACTCTCAATGTAGGATACAGTTACCTCCAATGAGCTTCCAATGGGAAACAAGTATTCCTTGAAAGCAGATGCACTGTCCGTTATGGCAGAAGGCGGCATTTGAGTCCGAGCTCCAGTCAAGAATACATCAGAGGTGTGGGTGGATCGTAAACCACAGGATCTTGAAGGAGAATTTTCCACAAAGTTCTTTTCACTGTCTGCAAAATCTGCTTTGCACAACAACTTGCTCACATCCTTTTCTCCATCTAAACTTGGATCCACTAACTGAACCATGTGAGTGTCTTGATGCTTTTCTTTGACACGCAAATCAAGTATTCGGTCTTCGATGAGTTTTGAAAAGAACAACGTTGCCCTCTCGTCCCAATGTTTCAGTCTTGATTTAATGCCATAGAGAGAGCACTTTACTGCCACAGCAGGCAGCTGCTGAAATCTCAGAGGCAACTGTCGGAGATCAAAACAATCAACAAGTTCTGTGTTGCCATAGTCGAGGAAGTAAACTTCTGCCTTCTTGTCAATTACCTTATAGATAGCTGCTCTATAGAACACACCATCTTGGGCTTTAGCTGCACAGAGGAGACCAACAACAGGCTTTCTTATCAATCCATCAGTGCTTGTTGAATCACAGTAAAGATTTCCCAGGCCATCCATTAGCTGATTGAATTCATCCGCATATCGCTGAGTTTGAATCCAAAACTTTCCAGGGCTCTCAACATGCTGTACAACAATCTCATGTGACGTGTTAGGTGAGAGACTTTCCGTGAAAAAGACTGGTTTGTTCCCTTTAAGGTCAGAGTAGGTTTCTTCAATGTGTTCAGCCATTGTGGTCTCCAAAATCTTGCTCTTTTGAGACGATTGGCTCTTCTGAATAGCAAAGTCTGTAAGGGTCATATCAGAATCCAGTGCACATTTCTGTTTCAGTTCAAACAGTTTGTTGATGTTTGTGTTCTCCTCTCCGTAAAGTGTGACATAGTGGACACCTTCAGAAAGGCTCTGATATTGAAACTTTGCAATCACTGTGCGGTTGAGCAGGAGAGACTTCAGGTAATCAATCTGTGCAGCCGTCCATCCAATGCCTCTGTCGGCTATTCCATGAAGGGAGCACACGTATGTTACGACAGGCATCCTGAAGAATTCTGGGGCAAGTGGTCTAACATTCTCAACTTGGACAAACTGTTTCTTCCCATAATCCACCTGCAAAATCTCAACCACATTGTTGGCTGACATGACCTGCTGCAGCACAGAACGATACCACTTGCCATCACTGCCTCTTGATGCACACGGGCTGCCTAAATTCTCAGGCCTGGCAAAATTACATCCAACTCTTCCCTCGTAATGCTGAGTTATCTGTTCAGTTAACTTTTTCAGCTCCTGAGAGAAAACCTTAAGCTGGCAGAATATTCGAAATGGACTTGTTACTTCTGTGACCACAACGGTCTCAACAGTATCAGTTTGAAGCTCGGGGTACATGTAGGCTTGCTGTTTCTCTATTTGCTCAATGATCTCAATTGGTTTGGGCCTGATTGAAGAAATTCTCTGAGGTTCTCCAGTTCCACCGTTGGCCTGCAAAGATCTGGCAACAAACTCCTTGAAACGATCACTGTACAACTTCTTGGCAAAGCCCATTTCAAGCATCTGTCTGGACAGGCAAGGAATGTCAAGCAGGAATGTTCGATGGGGAACAAGAACATCTTGAACAGTGGCATTGACTCTTCGACCACAGAAAGTCTTCATGAACTCCAAGGCCATTGCTGACCATTTGTTTTCAGGAGACAGTGGCAGAACATTGGCAAGAACACAAAATTCAACTTCAGGGGGAAGATAGAAAAAGTCACTTTTGCCCCACGCTAAAGTGTTTACAGTGGCACGCAGGGTTCTGCCTTCATCGATTAAAAACACGCTGTACTCGTCAGTATCTCTGGAGACTATACGGGCTCTGTACCATGTTTCATACACTCGTACGAGGCACAAGTCACCAGGGTTTCCATCCAATTCACAAAAACCCTCTCTTGGGTATTGAATCTCCTTTTTCAGTTGCTGATAAGCAAATTTTCGGTCTTGATCAAAATTCCCCCAAAACTCTACAAGAACACATGCCGGGTTCAGGTTTACTCTGGTAAGGAGTACGGGTGCATTTGAACCCGCTGATGGAAGTCCTGGAATAGAACACATTGTGATTTCTTCCGTGACCGACTTACTCACTCACTCAAGTGTCTAGGTGTATCTAAAAAGAAAGGGGAAGAGTGAAAAATAAGATTATTAATACGGTTCCGTAATTAAATTCTAAAGAACACTCGGTCCACATTTTCAATCAGAGGTGAAAACCAGACCATTTTAAACTACCCTATTGTTACATGTTATTTATTTACTTATTTGTATATTGTAAAACACTAGACAGGAAACATCTTATAATGCAAAAAAAAATAAAAAATCTAGTTTTTAGGCTACAAATGATAAAAAAGGAGGATTTTCAAGGTTACATTAAACATTGCACTAATGGAACAGGAAACCGGTTAAAATGCACTATTAAAATTCTTTACAGACACACTTTATACTGTACAATTTTTATTTTATCAACCCTTTAACATCACATCCAAAAATAAAAAAATATGAACATTAGCCTAACCTTGTCATTTACCTTAAGGTACCATCTAAAGTATAAAATTTAAACAGTATAAATCTACCCAAGTGTAAATATTTGACTTCTTGCTTTTCACCGCACGAAAGTAAACATTCCTTTGTTGAAAGCCAGCCAATCAGGTTTGTGTGCTCATTGACTGGGGGAAACCTATTGCACAGTCCACACTTTGATTGATGTCTTTTGGACCAACAGTTTTTGAGAAAAGTGGAAGAAAGTACCTCCTCCGCACGTGTACAGAACATGATAAGCGTTAACAGTGCAGAGCGCATAACTCCCAAAAATGGTATTTAATGGGTCAACTGTGAGCTGTAAAACAGCATTTAAAGAAATAGGTACCTTTTAAATTGTTTATAATTTAAGTTAATTGCTGTTTTAATAAGCTATAGGACCCTGCTGGTTAGGCTTGATTGCATCTTGACAATAATTATGACATGCGAGTTAATCATGAACCATGTGAAACTAGTGAATAACGGTACCCTATCTTTCTGCAAACAATGAAGGAGGTCAAACAATTTGCACTGATTTAAAACATTTAGGCCCAGTTCCACAAACGGGGCTTAGCTTAAGCCAGGACTAGGCATTAGTTAAATTAAGACATTTAAGCAACTTTTGCAAAAATGCCTTATACAAAAATATTACAGGTGTGCATCTTAACACAGAACAATGACATATCTTAAAGCATGTCAGTGTCAGAGCGAGATATTTTCATCTGAGACAGCTCAAAAATGCAATTTAGTCTGGGACTAGCTTAAGTCTTGTCTGTGAAACTGGGGGTTTAGGATTAGGAAAACTTAAAAATGTAAATGACCAGAATTCAGGTGTGTGTATAAGTGTGTGTGGTGCACGAGCATGCATGTTTACAACTATTCACCTTTACACAAAACTGATTAAAAATACAGAAACTACACATGCTTATTTTCTGTGTTCACTAACCTAGTTACATTTATGCGTGGGTGGGTGTGTGTAAAGTGTATTTATGTGGACAGACAACGCTTGACACAGCCAGCCAGGTGGAACCAGAAGTGGCACAGGTCACACTGGACCCACTCATCAGGCTTGCTGAAAATTGCATAATCGTATTTAATAAAGTTATGTCTGGATATCCTATCATTGTGTTTGTCTTTAAGCTTTTATGAAGTGGTCATTCGCCACAATTGACGTTTAAATATGACCATTTCAAAGCATTTATTCAACAAAAACTAATTCATTTAACAATTTAATTAATTTGTGATGACATAATATTAATTTCATAAATACTGTAATACTGTGAGCTGAATAAATTAATCAAAACGCACATTTTCCCCGCTCTAGTTGTCTTCCCCTCCCAAGGCAATCTCGCGATTAGCTTGCCCACCATCCATATTCAAGCGCAGCGGGCGGACCTAGCAAACTTACTCAAATCTCACTGAAATAATTGGTGAGAGGTTCTCTGTTGTGATCGGGTGTGAAAGAGGGAGAAAGACGGATAACACAGATATATATTTTATGTATGATTCGGAAGTCTTTATTCAGCGATCGGCGGAAAAA
The DNA here is from genome assembly GCA_032359395.1 of Enteromius anoplus. Taxonomy (NCBI): domain Eukaryota; kingdom Metazoa; phylum Chordata; class Actinopteri; order Cypriniformes; family Cyprinidae; genus Enteromius; species Enteromius anoplus. Next base: position 14,193,173 of record JAUMHG010000067.1, on the reverse strand, counting down.
GTCATCTGTACGGAACATGGTCAGTCTACGTTAGGAGTTTACAGGACACACCTGCAGTCTCTGATTGTTAGCACATGAAATGCCTACAGTAGGCTAATCATTTACATATAGGATCACTGATGGGATTACTATATATA
>JAUMHG010000067.1:14143860-14186877 GCA_032359395.1 Enteromius anoplus | reverse complement strand
TGTCCGCCGTCCTCCCGGCTCGCCCCCCGGACAGTACGCCACATATGCTGAACTTTATCCTTTTTGATTATGAGGAATCGCGAACTCTTGAATCATATATATATATATAAAACACACACATACAGCATATATTTAAAAAATTTTTTTACATGTATATATTTGTGTTCATAAAATGTATATTGCATATAAATACACATATGTGAAATTTTTCTTAAATATATAAAAGCTTGTGTGTGTATTTATATAATAAATATACACAGCACATATACTATGTAAACAAAAAATATTTTAGATGCGTCCATTAAATAACAGACACAACTTTTTATAAAAAAAAATGTTTTATTAAATGTTAAGATTAACGTTAATTAAGATTAATAAATGCTTCAGCAGTATGTTCCATTGCTACTATCTAACGTTAACAATTGGAATATCACTAGGGCTGGGTGATATGGCTGAAAACTGTATCACGATATCCGTGTTTCCAACTTCACGGCAATTCATACATATTTTACGAAGTGGCTAATTCATACGAATTTGTACGACCTCACTCCAACGAATTCATACGATTTATTCTAAATAGTACATATTTTTCGAGCTGCCAATTTGTATCAATTTGTGCGAGTGACCTAAACGTAACCCCACCACTAAACCTACCATCACGTGGTTTTAGACAAATCGTACAAAATCGTACGAGTGAGGTCATACGAATTAGTACGAATTGGCACAAATTTGGCACCTCATACGAATATGTACAAATTGGTCATGAGACTGTGTTGGTGTTTCATATCGGTTGATATCGATAATTTTATAATTTTTATGACCCATTTAACATAAGGACCAGGAGAAAAATATATTACATTTAAACATTTTTATTTTAAACTTAACCTTAAGTGATCGTATCCCCTCAGTTGTAAAGACAGAAAAGTCGACAACAATGGAAAACATAATGCCACTGTTATTTTTTTGTAGTGTTTGGATTCTTTGTCATAAGACATTGATGCAGAGTACCTCTGCACAGTGGTCTGCTGCTTGGGTGGTGCAGCAGCTACAGATGTTGTTGGTTGAATACGGCTGTGCTCCATAGGGTGAGCATGGCTAAGGTTGTACATCAAGTTCGTGGTATTACCAGTCTTGGCGGGGACGACGGCCTTGCATAATTTGCAGACAACATTGGTCTGACTACGGTCAGACTTATAATATCCAAAAAACTGCCACACTGGCGAGATGACTTTTCCTCTATTATTTACAATTTCCTCGCTCGCTGCTGCACTCATTTTCTGCGCGAGACAACGATATGGCGCAACCAAACTGATACTGTTACATGATTGGCTGTTAGCATATCACTCCCTACGTTGCTAGGTTACCAGAGAGTGAGTGCATTTGTTAATGCAACCAAACTAGCTTCACAACCTCTGTTTTCTTCCGACAAAGAATAAAAATCAGGCATGAAAATGGGTCAGGGGTGAAAAAGGTGAGAAGGGTGCCCGAGGGGTGATGTGACCTCTGATGGGGCCGGGAGGTGGGGGTACTCCCACAGAATAAATATCACGGACTCATTAGTAGACATGCTGTAACTTAACTTGTTTATTCTTCCATCATGATTGACAAAAAAAGTGGGGGTTTTTTGGGCAAAGAAATCAACATAATAAGTATTTTCTACCATTATCGAAAAACATACCATCAACTAAAAATGCTATTTGCTATCGCAGACAGAGCGTGCCAGAATTTTTTTTTTTTTTTGATAAAGGTTTCCCTTTGCCAATTTTACAGAAGCCAAATAAGTTTAATGGAATAATAATCCAAGCAGAGGTTCTGAATAAATACTGTACTGACATTTGTCTAAAGACATATGTACATCCATTAAATAAAAATACAGCTCTTGCCCTTTTACTAAGACCTCGCCCTCCATTGAAGCCACGGCCAAATCCAGCTGTATTTCAACGCAGCATCCAGCTGTTTAACCAGAGCTGCATCATTCCGCCCTAACACACTCATACTGCAAAAATAATGCTTGTATTAGTATTAACGATACTTTTGCATTAAATGTAACCAGTTTCAAAGCACTTGGGCGCTCGCTTTTCTGTAGCGTCTGCTGTTGCTAGGGAACCATGAAGGCGCTGTCAGTTACAAACACATTTCCTGCTTTGGATTTTAATGTGCTCCATTGAAAATGAAAATGGAAAATGGCGCGCATGGTCTATGAACGTGGGATGCTCAGCTTCCACGATGTGAAATGGCTCAAATCCACTTTATATTAAGTTTTTAAAAATCAATAAATACCATCCAAGACTGCCCCACCCCTTCAAAAATAATTTCTCAGCGGATCTACACGATTCACGTGGGTCACCTGTTTTGGCTTCGAAAGGTGAGGGATTTTCATGCCTGGAATATATCGAACTTTTATCTAACACATTTTTTATTGATATCGATCACGTTCATTATCGTTTTATCGCTCAGCCCTAAATATCACTGCTAAACTCTCAGAACTACACAAGCATACAGGTGATTTCAAATATTAGAAAAAAAGATTATCAAGAAACCTTCACATTATCCATCAAATTAAACATATCTTCACATTTACCCAAAATTTGACTTAAAGATGTCTAGTCTCATCATTGTCTATGCCGCACCAGAGCCGCAAACCAGACGTCATCCTGTCATTTCACATTCATCTGCTGTGAGATCAGATCAGGGCCGATGTTCGATCTGCCAAGGTCTGAGCTGTCTGGTGAGGATGATGTAACAACCTGGGTCAAACAGGAGCATGCTGGAATCCTCTGGTATAGATAATGTCCCCTGCATACCCCATCCCCCTTTTACTCGAGAGATTTACTGTCACATATTTGTGTACTACCAACCACCTCATCACCGTGCATGTCATCTCTTTAACTGCCAATTAGATCTGAACACGCAGCATTTAAGTGCTTCATTCAGCACAAACCTAAAGTCCATTACACAGCACCTCATCACTGTTGTCACAGTATTAACATCTGAAACCGCAGCAAACAATCAAACACCAGCAGACAAAGGGATCGCTTTACTGACACCAGAGTCTTCACTTTTGGATACTATTGATATAGGTTGCACCCTTAAGGTTAATAATTACCTACTGTATATACTGTAGTTAGTGTGGCACTGCTGGAGCCTGAAGGGAAATGCACCGAGGTATTTTACCATGGAGGACACTGCTAAGAATAGAATGGGAACTTTGTCTCGTTTCACGAATTCGCACTTCGTCATTCAAAATGAGCAAATAAAAAAGCAAATTTGGCGTGCGGTCCGGGGAGCGAGCCGGGAGCTTGGCGGGCTCCGAGCCCTGCTGGTAGTAACCCTAGTGAGGGCAGAGCGAGGAGCGAGGCTCGGTCCCGTTTGCCCCCCTTTGAAGGTGCGAAGAAAAAGGCGGAGAAGGGGAGGAAGGCGGGATCATGCGTAACTAGATACTGAGAAGAGTGAGACGATGGTATTTAAGCCGAGGCGGATAAATGAAATTAGGAATAATTAATAGGCTAGTGGGCGATAATACTAATGAGCGTCAATGGGTACCTGCTGTGCTGACACTCAGCGTGCTTTTCCCGAAACTATGTTAAAACATCCCTAAATAGCCAGTCTTTTTTACGACTCCACATTCCATTCCATTAATTAGCCTACAATTTTCTGTAAACTCATTATCTGTCCTGATATTTTCCGTATTGTTTAAGTTGCACTTGTTTTCAATAGGTTGTTTTATGTGATCGACACCATCTGACCTCAAAGACGATTACTGTACAAACTGTACCAAATAGCTGCAGATAAAATAGAGAGTGGTTCATTTGTCCATAGAACCGATCTCATCCCCAGTCTAGTCAGGCAACCTATTATTGAAAAAGCATGAATCATTGAAAAGATGCTAAATTTAGCAACCAATATGGCTTCCACAAAACCAGAAAGAAAGACAATGCCAGCAGCCTCCCAAGCTTTGCCCATACAAATCATGCTCATTTCAGTCAATCAAGTTATTTCCACTCTAACTTTATACAGAAGAGATCAGAATATTGCCACCATATTAATAGAAAAACTGTACTGGTACAAAATTAAGCATCTTAAACACTTGGAACCTGAAGTGGAAAAAATGTTTCCACAAATAAATTTACCAAAGGATGTTAATTCTACAAAAAAAAGTAATTTTGTATTTTTGTCTTTTGCCAGTTCAATTAAAAATCAAGTAGAATGATTCTTCACTGACTAAAGCCAATCACAAAACACCTCCTCTCAGTATTACTACGCCACAAGCAGTGTAAGTGTCAGCGCATACACACACACAAACACACACACTCAAACAAATCATTCAGTCCAGTCCGCAGGAACTCAGTTTCCTCTAACTTGTATTCTAATAAAACTATCTTATTGATATCCTTTTGCTGTAAAACCCGCCATCCCTGATCACTAAAAGGTTTGGCCTATAGCAGGTTTCTGTTATTTATCTGTAATCTGAAAGCATTGTGGTTTCTGAGCAGAGCTGAGACTTGTGGTTATTTACTTTGGCTGTTAGTAGTAGAAATGATCTTGCATAATGTCTTTACATAATTCATATTCATATTATGCAGCAGGTAGTGTCATGTTATAATTGGAACTGCAAGGCTGTACAGTAGATACACTCAGCAGACAAAGTGTAATCTGAAGCAAAATGTTTCCTTGCCACACGGTCAAAACTGTTATATATATCCTCACAAAACTACTAAAGAGAGCAAAACCCGTCATGACAGCAACTGTTCGTGCTTGACATGTCATAAAGCAGCCAGCCGTATGAGTAGCCAGCTAGTGTAACCCTAGAGATCTGAATTGAGTTTGGTGCCAGTTACACATAAGACCGTCCAACTGAATGACTCAGAGGGCTCTCCCAGTCATTTGTAAATCACATGGCACATCTGATGCACTCCTCAGTGCTCCTTCAGTCTGGAGCAAGACCAACAAAAAGCCAGTGTATCGCAGAGCGACTAGCATCCCTACCTTAACATACAGCTGCTGGAACTCGTCCAGGTTGAGTCGGCCACTGGGGCAATCCTTCAGGAAGCCTTTGTACCACTGTTTGAGTTCATGTTCATTAAATTCTGTGTTCTTCACCAGGTCCTCCATTACCTCAGGGGTCAGCTTGCTGTTCTGTTTCCCCATGGTGTCTGCAAGGCACAGAAATCAAAATAGCTGTGATCTCACTCTGCCTGGAGCTGTGGTTCATTTTAACTGCGTGAACTGTATAAACTGTATAAAGTTTGTTGTAAAAAACTGAGGCCATTTATTTTGGGATTTTTTTCACTCCTTTGCAACCCTAGTTTAAACCAACCTTACTGAACAAATTATACATTTACTCAAAAATTCAAAGCATTTATTACCAACAACTTTAGTATAAATATGAACACTTTTGTATTCATAAACCTGGACAGAATGTTTTTAAAAATACATTCACTTCCCACATCAAAATCACCAAAATCAAACATGAACAGGAATCCATTTCACAGAAAGGTTTTATGGCTATGCTTGGATTCAAGGTTTCTTCTTTATCATATCCTATGTAGAATACAGTATATATATATGTACTGCCAAGGTACTTCACAAATTGAATTGAATTTGAGAGAATGGGATATTAATCTAAGTGCACAAATACTAATATACTAAAGGTACGCTGCCATACTCATTTCATAATTAATATCATGGCTCAAATAAATCTGAGCAAGCCGTGCAGTTAAATAAATATGATGGGCTGAGTGAGTCATTGTGGATTATTTTGTTTCAATGCTAGCTGATTACATTTAAAGGAGGCTTAGATCAGTGGGACAAACACAGCAAAAGTCTGGAGCTTCTATTGCAGTGTTTTTCTTGAAAGAGCCCATCATTCTCATTGACAAAATCCAGCAGTCTCTTAGCACAGGGAAAATGAAAAAGCACCTAGAGAATATTCCAGAATAGACTGTGTCTGTAGATAATATCTCACTAGACACCAGAGCATTCTCGTAAGAAATCCCCTATTTCAGTTTATAATTATAGTTATAAATTTGTCTGTCCCTTTGGAGGACGAGCAGTGTTTTATCCTGCCCACATGGTTATAAGAGCGGCCCCTAGCACTTCCCTCCTCTAGATAGCTGTCACACACCGTGTGTGCGTTACTGTCAGGGAAATGGGTTAATTAAACAAAGCATCATACGCATAATTACCAAAAGGTCATCACATCCTAAGCATCAATGTGACATTTACATTTTTTTGCAAATTGAAAAAGCCCATCCCTTTGTTACATTAATAAAGGATACAATGAAAGCAGAGAGAGACGGAAAGCATTGCAGCAGTGCTACGGATGAAATGCTGAGTAATTCTGCGGCTTTTTAATTTCTTCACCGCTACTAAATCACAGAGATGGGCTCTCATCATATTCATAGAGGCTCACGAAAACACTCAATGAGAACATCGCGCTTCAAAGTTCATTACAATTAATTTTCAGTCTGAGATTGACAAATGAGCAGAGATGCTGAAGATAATCAGTACTAATTCAGTTTCCCACACAACTGCATTTTATTTTCAGTCAAGACATGGCTAAAGACAGGAATGCAGAAAATACTACTGAACTAACATTTACGTTTTAACATGGTGAAAATGAAGCCACCAAGCCCAGATTGTGAGCCGGTGCACTTTTAAAGGCAGAAGCATAACCCGTCTTGAGCTGCAGACTACATTGGAGGCCCGAGTCCTTGGGGAATACCTCTCTTTATGAGGGATCCACCCATGAGAAAAAAGCACAGCATAGCAAATTCAGATTGCTAAAAACAGCTGCCCTGAAACTGACTATGAATCAGCGATAATGCATTGCCGTAAAGCTTGTTCCCATTCTGTGAGTGTGATACTAAACTAATTAGACGATCAGCAGCAATCATAATTGATTTCTTATCCAGCTGATCCCTCCGATGTCAAAGATTTACATGATTTCTGTCAAGCCACAAAATGAAAGGTTCAAATGATCCAATAATTGATCAACAGGATTGGTGGACGTTTTGTTCTCTCCATTTCACTGATTTACAATATTTCTACCAACTCAGGATGGAATAGTTAACACATAAATTACAATTGAATCATTTTTTACTGATGTCATGTGAACGTGATTTTCTTTTCAAATATCATTCGCACACAAATCTATCTTTTGGGATTTTTGTTAGGGATGTCCCGACCCGTTTTGTCAGTAAAGCCGTTCCTGTAATCAGCAATAAATGCCATCAGGTGCATGATATCACATTGAGCAGTATATACTACACACAGCCGTTGTTTACTGACGAGCTGCGCAAAAACAGGTTCATTATCAGCGTGGATTTGGGCAGCTCGTCATCATCAGAGGCCAAAACAGTTTTACTTGTCATTTAATTGAAGAACTGTTCATATGTTGATGACAGAAATAAAAAGCAGAATGTTCGTTCTTGAGGGACAGTTCGCCCAAAATTGAAACTTCTCTCATTGTTAACACACCTTTTTTATTTCAAACTTTCTCTCTCCAGTGGAACATAAAATAAGATATTTTGAGAGTTTGTCAAAGTGTTTTTATTTATAAAACGGAGGTCAATGGTAACTAAAACACCAAAATATCTTCGTTTTGAGTCCCACCAAAGAAAGAAAGTGATTTAGGGTTGGAACAACACAAGGATGAACAAATGTTGATAGAGCAATCATTCTTGGGCGAACTATCCTTCTAAGCCGTCCAAATTTCAACTTACCTTTAATAAACTCTCAAGAGAGAGTTGTTCAATGAGAAACAATTACAAATGCAATACAAATTTCCGATTCATACTGATAAAATCTTTTTAAGAGCACTCTAGCTAACAGCTTTACGAGAATGCATGAGAAAATTGTCTTTGCTGCAAGTGCTAAGACCCATTTCCAAACATTAAAAAACAGATTCCAACATTTGGGATTTAATTTTCCTTGTATAAATAATAATAATATGCAAAAATAAGCTATAGCTACTTGTTGCATCTTTCCAGACAATAAAAAATGTAGTGTTATAATGAACAATAAGGTCCATCTGATCTACTGATACTGTTGAAAAGAATTGGTCACCGCAGGCTATAAAAGGAACCAAAGAGCCTAAAAAGCAGTAGTCCACTCTATTTTCCATTTTAGGCTGCATCAGTGCTATTTCTGCTGCAACAGGAGAGCAGAGAGAAAACTCTGTCCCCAGTGACTATACCGCGCAGGTTGAATCGATCTCTTAAAATGATTTTGCCTTTTCATGCGACACTGCTGTAATGCAGATAGATTAAACTGATCTTTGGCATACGCGCGGACTAGCAGTGGTTCTTCCAAAGAAATATCAGCAGCACGGTGGAGCACTCAGCATATTCTCATCTGCTGGGGGTATATGTTGAGCTCTTTATGCTTGTGCCACAGAAAATGCTGTGTTATGATCAAAACAACAATGTGTTATGTTCTACAAGCATTTGTATCATCTTAGAACCGACTAGCAGCAGTTACGATGACTATGCAAACTGAGCCCTGTCCAGAGATCCAAAGGGGTTTTAAACCCGAGTCGACTCATCCCAAAAGTGTTCCCATCCACACGAGCCTGACAGATTATGTCACATGTGAATTTAGCCTGCCAAATGATTTAGCACATCCAGCTTATTCAGACAGTCACATTATATAACAAGCGTTTAATTTATTTCATTATTTTACAGTATGACCTTTAGAGTGTAAGACTGTAGATAATTCATTATATTATGCTCAAAATTTCACTACCCTGTCATTTCTGCTCTATCGCCCTTGTGCATTTTGCACAGAACCTGCAGTGTATAAGATGCTGTATTAGGACAGTCGGTCAAATACCAAGTATTTTCGAAATGTTAACTATAAAAGAGCAATATCACAACATTTTGATATCCTCCTAATTGAGCCATTTGGAATTTCTAGCTGGAAGTCATACTAATGGGAAATTTGTATTCCATCGAAACGCTAAACAAAAACTAGATATTTATAACAAACTGTACAATTGCTCCTTTAGGGCATCAACATTTAAAGAGAATCTTCAAGATTTCAAGGCTCCTTTTTAGGCTTCCTTTAAGCAAAATACAATACAAGCAGCGTTCTGATTATGACACAGTAACAAAATATGACATAAGAATCAATAATAATGATTATATTTGGCTTTGGGTCTTCTTTTAGAATCCTTTCGGGTTGGTTCAAAATTCCCCAAAATAATCCATTTCACATTCAGTTGGGTCTTTTGAAAAAACTGTATGCACCAACCTGTGTGGACAAATTAATTTCTCACCTAGCTCTACTTTGACACACAGTAGATAGCTACGTAAGACACACAGCTGTCTCAGACGTGTACACCTGGGGCCATTGTCAAATAATGTCCATTCATTTGACAAGGCAAGCTCAAATGTTTTGACCTCAACTTTACTACTGGTACCCCTCTGGATGTTTTAGCTCATAATGGCATTTGTAAAAAATCACCACAAAGTGATGCATATATTGCTAACAGTCCATTTGAATAATCTTCATACAATAAAGTGGGGTCTGTCTATACAAAAGTATTCTTAAAAATCATAATTATACACAATTTATCCTCTGGGATTTACCAATGCATTGCAATGCTGCATGTAGACTATATACGAACCAGCTCATCCATCGTCAATTCATAACGACTTTTTAAAGGTTTCTTATTCCAGCGAAAACACATAGTCATTGAAGGTCTTACCGAAAAGGAGAGCCAAAAGGAGGTCTGACGATTCCTGCTTCGGGCGACTGTAAAAGGTAAACGCGATGGAAGTGCTCACTAATCGGCTGACAGCTGCGGTGAGGTTTCTTTGGGGTGAAAGGGAGAGACGCAGCGATTCACTGCAGCGAGGACAGTCCACGCGTAGCGCTCGAGGTGATGTGACGCTATAGATATACAATAGAGCTCAGCGTCGGTCTGTGTTCATCACCAGCAACCTATCTCGTGTTTTCACAGTGCTCTGCTGTGGTGTGTGCTCTCTTGAGTGTGCGTAAATTGTGCCTCTACTCGCTCTGACCGAACTCGTATAGAGCAATGATAGAAAAGGACATCAGCAAGTCAGTTAGATGCTAAAGTCTTTGAGATCCACGCATTCCGTCTATGTTATTTCTGCTTTTTAATTGTTTGGGGGGTTTTTTAGATTTTTTTTTTTCAATTAGCCAGTATGTCACTATAGCCTACAGGGATATGTTTTTGAAAAAAGAATTTCGAAAGAAAAATATCCGGGAAAAAATACTATATTTAACTATAATAGTTAAAGTAAAATCTTTTTTATAGCGACATTACATATTTCTGAAATGTATAGTGATAAACAATCGCAATTGTTCTTTTTGTTGATGAGATGTTTGAATGGAAAACGAGCGAAAAAAGGAGCGAGCAGCGATCGTCCGCTGTTGCTATGGTTATAATAGACCACGCAAAACTTCGCGCGATTAGTAAAAGGTGAAATATGACAGCTAATTAACTAACATTTTGTACTTTCAGAAACGTTTTCAAAAAATTGCTGAAAAGATTTACTTAGACTGAAAAGTTTTTTCTTTAGATGAAGCACTTTTGAAATGCTATGCATAGATACATCGTTGTTACTTCTACAGAAATGACTAAAACACTTTATTATGCAAGCCAGGCTAGTATTAGACGTGTAGCTTTCTAAAGAAACACTAGTCTGCTCACATATAACTACTGAACATGCACACCGTCACCATTTTCACAAATTCACAGAGATGATATGGATTACTGTTTTCAAAAACTTGCACCGAGAAACCATCAAAAATTTTTCAAGGACACCCAAAATGTTACTGAGTAACAACCAAAACACAAAATGTTTCTAATTTTTAGTTAAAACCTGTGTTGTGTAAATACCCCTAATACTGCTTCCACTTTACTGAGCCTATTTTTTGAACATGAAAAGTGTTAAAGCATTTTAAAACTTCCAATCATTTGAAATATGTTAGAAATGAAGTGGTGTTACTGCAGATTGAAAATGATTAATGTTTGAGTATGAGTACTTTCATCATAGATGTAACATAACGTTTTATTAGGCTTGTCTGTTTTATATCTAAGCTTTCCTTTGTTATGCCAGAGATTCAACAAAGAATAAAAATTGTGCCAACCAGTCCCATTCTCTCCTTCAGTTAATGTACAATAACATTGAGCCTAGCGATGACACTGATCTATTTTTCATCATTATTACAGGACAGGAACTGTATCTGGGGACAAATAGAAGCAACATTGTTGTTTTTTTCAGGATGTGGGTTCTTTCTTGGTTTCTTTGAAATTACATGTGGCATGGTTTTTAAAGCACTAACACACTTGTGGTCCCTTGACAGTTTGTCCCTTTAAGTTGATTGCTTACCTTTTCCACCTTCCCAACATCACAGAGTGATGGACAATGTGAAGAAGTCGAAAAGTTACAAGGCAGTTAGCAGATTTTCCACTCTTTCAGCTACATCTACAGGGTGTTGTTTGTCATTTGCACATTTGTTGAAGTCAGCACCATGGTTAAAGATTTTCTCCCAATGCAGGCATCAGTAAGGAGACCTATATGCCTAAGGAGCAGTTACAGACCTGTTAAAGAACAAAGTGAAAAACTTATTTTGAAAAGAAAAATAAAAAACTATTCTAGAATGTTTCGTGACCCACCTACTGAGAATAAAAGTGTCAAAAGAAACAGACGAGAACAGCACATTAAAAAAATTAGCTCTATGCTGTGCTTTTATTTGATGGAAACCATGAAAGGAATAGTAGTTTTGAAACCACCATTCTTATAAAAACGTATTGTTTCATGCACCAAAACTAGTTTTAAATTCATAAAATAACTTGAGGTGTCTTCTTCAAAATGCCATGAATAATTTATGTGTAGTTCAATGTGTAATCAAAATGCTCAACTCTATTACACCTCCTGCAGTTTAACACTGTATTGAAGAGAGGCTCTGAAATCACTTTCTTTGATACATTGCATCCTGTTGTCAGAATATGCTATTATTTTATCACCCTATGTACTTGTCTTCAAAATGCATAAAATATGAGAGGGTGTTAAAGAAAAAAGCAGGCTTCTGTATTAACACCATGCTAATAAATTCAGTATCATGGCAGGAAATGAAGAACAGCTCCTGTTTACCTAAGAATCACTCTGTAAATCGCTTCCATTCTGCTATAGCTAGACAAATAGGCTTGCGCATCATTTGAACACTGCAAATCACAAAGCTTTGATGACTGATTCCACTTGTGAAAAATTCCTGCTGAGAGCTTACAGTGCAAGTGAGGAGCCTGGCAAGTGCAAAGGTTTGTTATGGCAGGAATGAAGAGGGGATTTAGCTATTATAATCAGAGTCAGAGCTACGGGAATGAATCAAGGGGTTATCCGGACCTCACTGTTCAAACAGCGAGTAATGTGAGTAATTGCAGATGCATGCAGCAATTCAAAATGGACTCCCTTTAAGTTTATGAGTTTGAATAGATTTGGCCAAAACCTTGAAAGAATAATGTGAATGTATACTATGAATGAATGAATGGCACATTAAACTAAAAGCCGTTGTCAAGCCAACATTCCAAAGCTTGTCTTTGTTACTATTTAAAGTTTCTTTTCCATTTTTAATGGAATGCAAACTCAGTTCAAATTAAGAAGCTTATTTGAAATTTAAAACTAAATTAAATTCTGAATGTCACACAATCCCATAATCATCTCAGAATTGACCTTAGTCAGGCTAGACGCCATATTGAATTTAGCAAGGATGAAAACGAAAATCGGGATAGATTTAAAGTCTTTACAATGGCATGTGTTCCATAAAGTTCCTAGATCTTGTGATTTTTTATAACTCACACCTTTCATGTGCGAGTGAATGTTTTTCTGAAAGATGTATTGTCCGTTGATCAATCAATATTTTGAACAATCCATTGAATGCACTGTACTTCTATCCCTCACAGATTAATTTCCACTCCTGACAGAAATTTAATATGGCTATATGGTCTATGTCATGTGTAATTTAATAGAGCTAAAGAATGAATTCTGAGTTTGTGTCACACTATAACTGCTACAGCCAAATCCAATGATATTCAAGTACAACAGCAGTCTTGTGCAGCAGACATCACAACAATTTAACGCGTACACATTGAATCCTGTTGAGGGAATTATAGAGAAATCAGATCAAGATGAAGATATGTCAGCTTTGATAAAATCAGAGGCCTGCTATTCAATAGCTTGAGTGGGTAACAGTCTCCAAAGACAGCTGTTGCAAGATTAGTGAATGTTAAGATGTCACAGAGAGAATACCGATACGACAAAGACTCAATGGAATGGAGAGGTCAGATGAGAATTAAAGGCATAACCTTCGGGTTTGAGATTTAAGTTTCCAGATTTGGCTCCAAAATGTTAAAACAGGGCATATAAATACCATGGCTTGGGACAGCAGGATACCTTAGTTAAGCTCAACATGTAGATGATTATGATGCTCCGTTATCACTGGAAAAACATGGTGGCACAAGGGTGGCCGCTGACTCAAGCAGAGCGGAGGCGATCCATCATATGGAATTCTCCTAAGGCCTGTGGAGAGTTTTGACGTTACTGGAGAGGCACAGACTAATCCAGGCCCAGCCGGTGTGGAGGCGGAGGACAACGACCCCGCGGGTCAGGTCTGCAATAATACTAAAACTGAAATGCATTTGAATTAATACAAGGAAAATCTGAGATTTTTACAGTTCATTTACATTTTACAGCTTGCAATGAACACAGCTAGCAAACACTTCAGAAACATTCTCATTTAACACAAACTGATGATGTCCAAGAGCATTGCTTTATATCATAAGTACTAGTAAAGTCTGGTTCTGAGTGCAAAACAACCATTCACTGCGAGTATCATTAGCCTAATGTCAAAGGTTAAAGCGCAACCCATAAACCCTGGGGTATTGAGATGCTGTTTTTCTCAGGTTGCTCCAGAGGGACTATCAGTACAATTAGTTTAACACTTTAGTAAAATGCCTCTAGTAAATCATATATAACATTTATCAGTTTAATTGGAATAGGGGGTGAGATCCAGGGGGGTCAAATTAGGGAGGTTTAGGGATATGTAGGAGGAGATTGGTCTGGAGTTGATGGAGTTAGTGCACCACTGTAATACTAGTGAACTTAACTCAGGAACTGTCTGTTATAAAGTGTAACACTTTCTTTTCCAAAAAGTGCTGTTAAACCTGTTACACATTTGTACTTTCATTACCATAACGTGTTGTTACCAATGTCCTGGTACACATTTGTACTTACACATACCTTTCCTACATGTCTTCCTACTAATACGCCTGTATGGGTCGTTTCTACAATAGATGTGAAATACGACCCATCAGAGTGTAATTTGTAGGCTTAAATAGAAACTGGCTACCAGAAACTGGTTTTACCCAAGATGTTATGTAGAACACTGAACCAGTCATCCAGAAACCGTCAACTATCTAGGCACTTGAAGAGCTATTTGCATTTCTGTATCAACAGTGAGGATGATACAAGGCCACAGCAATCAACGAGAGAATCTGCAGACCACAGCTTGGAGCCCATCGTTACACAACATTATGATACAGAGGGGAAGATTCATAAAAATGATTTTATTGCAGCAATCAATGGTGCTGAACCAGGAGAGAACGTCTTTTTACAGCCACTAGACTGGTGCCATTTTATAGTTTCATGAATATTTTTTATTTAGATCGAAGAAGAGCACAATTTAATTGGTTTTCTTTATAATTGCATCAGTTACCAATAAGTCAAAGTTTGCCTGGTTAACATTCCCTCATTATCCACTTCTCGTAAATAATGAAGGTTTCGCTATTGCTGGTCAGTCAAAATTTGCATTTCATTGCAGTCCAGAAGCATTAGTTATAAAGCATTTACGCCACATGTGACCCTGCATGTCGATACTTTTTACATGTTCAAATACATCCCATCTCAGAGATGTGAGGAAATCATTGTCAAATGAAACTGACAGAACTGAATGTTCTTAAATTGAATTAAACATGCTTCTAAATAAATTTGCCTTATTAAATTATATAAGCCTTATGATGAACATCAAAGCTGTCACACTGATTTCTTTTAGCTTCACTTTGTCATAGATTTTGCCCACTGTAGAAAATACATTCGCTGACATGTATCATTGGAGGGAAGCCACTGAAAAATGTATTTGGCAGAACATTCATTATATTAGGAGCAAGAATGTGAAACTTTAATGCTATTTAAGTAAAGACCTAATCATTTCGTGGCAACTGCAAGACAGAGCACAGTGGTTAAACGTCATTGAAAGTTTGCCTCTTGATTGCTTCGCATTTGCTGAAAGGTAACTGCTTGCATAATGTCATTCAACAAATTGAGATAATTTGCATCTGGGTTAGAGCTCCCCAATGCATCTTCTGACTGGTTCTTATGGAAATACAATCCAAACCCTCTCATTTATGCTAATAGCTGCTTCCTGTTCGAACAAAACAAAAAAGGACCACTGCAAATGACAAGTATGTCTGTGTACCTCATATACTGTATGAGGTTAGGTTTATAATCAAGTTTTTATGCTTTATGTACCTCAAAAAACGTGCGTCATGTTCATGTCACCTTCATTGAGATAGCCCATATGTTATTACAAAAACAACGGTGCCAGGGTGCTGGTGATATTCAATGATGCAAGCCCTGCTAGATGTCAGGGAGTATGCAGTCCTGATTTCATTAATGGTCTCATTTGGTTTATCTAAAATCAATAAACTGCCTCTGTAACATGAAAGAGATGCATCACTGATGGGAAGTGGAGACATCAAAGTTTCCCGCCGAGCCAGAAGGTATCCCCATCCTTTTGAAGTTCTTAAAAAATTATGAGCTGTTCTCAACGCAGATGCTTCTCTGTGTCACTCATTTGCAGACGTAATGAGGCCCAGTAATTATTTAACATGGTTAGAATTCAACACAGAAGATCAATGAAGTTGGTTGGTTTCTATCTGGAAAAATTATGAAAGAAATCAAAAGGAGAGAAAAAAAAACATAATCTTTGTGATAAGCAGCTCTTACTAAATCTTTAATGAGGCAGAAAGTGTTGAATGCAGTCTGGTGTATCACAGCTTGTTGCACTGTCAGGCAATCTATGAGAGTGTTATCATTACAATTAAGATTTTATTTTAACTAAAATAAATTTGAAAAAATAAAAAAATATAGAAATAGACGAACTAGACTTAACTGAAATAAAAGTAATTAAAATGAAGGGAAATGCTTAAACAAAATAAATGAAAACACATACAAATAACAAAGAAAACTGAATATAAATGGCAAAAGCATGAAATGAAATTACTAAAAAATTAAATTGAACACTGAAATTTAAAACCCATGATAATGTCATAAAATCAGAATAGATAAATATTAATACTAAAATAATACTGCTGTACAGGACAAAAATATAAAAAATATAACTTCTAAGCTTTTTCAACTATCTATCACATTATGATTAATTCAATCAGAGCAAAGTAATCTCTGAGGAAGAGAGTGGTTTAGAATAAAATAACTCTTGAATTAAAAAAGAGGATCGTAACACAACATAATTTGTATTAATGAAACCTTCTGTTAGTGCAACCTACAGGCTCTGCTAATGCACAATATGTGGGAGTCAGATAATTGCAACTTTGCAAGACCTCGGCAATTATCATAAAGGCAAAACGTTACACAGATTGTACCAGAAGCTTCCAAACGCTGACTTAGGATTGCTTTCAAGTACAAATACAGTGTAAAATACTTCTATAATAGCTACTTTGTAACTTGTCAGTGTTCTTGTGTTTGCAGTTTGGTGGAATATTGAAATCAGATGAAGATGTAATTGGAGGGAGTGATGAATGCCTTCACTTAATAGCCAAGTCTCTCTGTAGGAATGTGTACAGGCTTGTCTCTAAGAGCGGAAATGGATAGTTAATGCGAGTGTCTATAAGCCAGATGTGTCCATGTCATTTCTCGTAAAGAGCTGCCAATTATGGCTGCGGGACTCAGGAGCGAGACATTAAGCTTCAACAAACGTGAACACCAACACTATAGCAATACACAAAAACATCCTTTTTATATTAAACTTAGGCATTCTAATTTTATTTTATTTTCCATTTGACATTTGATTTGACTATGAATGATATCGGCTCTGCGCATAAACCCCAGATGTGTCATCTAGTGTTATCAGATGCAGTTTATCTCAGGGGAGCACCTCTCAAACACACCGTTCATTCCATCAAAAATTGATGCAGTAATGATCCGAAAGCAATTCTAAGCTGCTGAACCACCTGGAGGGATTTCTCTAAAAACAATCAGACATTGTAATAGATAATTTTAATGCATCTGCCGTTTAGCTGTATCTAATACATTTAACAACAGAAAGGTAGAGGCACAGAGAGCGATTAAATGAAATACTGCCTTGTTGTCAGGGATGAGAATACATCAGAGGGTTAAAAAATGGGTGGATATATAGCTTTAAGACTGCAGCATGTTCCATTATGAGAATTTCCTTTGCTTAAATAAAGGAAAAAGTAATTTCTATTTTATTGTGTGGTATTAATGTTAATGTTCTCCAGCTGAGTACTTACATGTTATAGGTGGGTCTCTGATGGCATGATGTGTTTATTCCTGAAGGCAGAGACTGCTGAGAATGTATATTGATTTGCAAGTAATTCAAATTCCTCACAAATCCTGTTTGACCGTGTAACGCTGACTTCAGGATTTACTCTCCTGTCAACAGCACAAGATGGATCTGGAATGAAATGGCCTGTAGAAATATTCAATACAGTGATTTGTTGCTGTTTTCTGGTAGCTGGTTTTAATAAGAACGACTAGACTTAGATATGAATGCATTAACAATACCCTTTAATGAGTGTATAAATCTATGTTTAACCCTCAGACCACATCATTAATATTAAACAAGCTATAAAACATTCTGGAATATTTATCTGTGCTATACTGAATTGGCTATTTAATGAATTGCAACCACAAATGTTGTCCACTACTGCCCACAGTTGCATTTATGGCAAAAAAAAAATTGGATTTTGGATATTTTTTGCTGAACTTCATTCAAAATAGCTAGCAATGGTAGTCAGTACATGGTGTTTCTGCACAATAAATTGTTATACAACTTTAACACTTTATTTCGATAGTCCACTTTAGACATTCTACTAACAGTAAGTAACTTTGCAACTTTGTCAACTAGCAGTCATTAGCAGACTGTCTGCTTAATATCTTCTAACATTTTATTTTGATGGGTCAAAACATACTACATGACTATCAAAAAACTTTGCAAGTATATGTCAACTTATAACCCTAAACCTACCCTAACAGTCTACTCTGAGAGTTAGTAGACATGTAGTTAAAAGTTACTTATAGTTAGTAGAATGTCTAAAGTGGACTATCAAACCATCAGTCTAACCAATTGTTTTCATAGGACCAAATTAATATATTTACCCATATTTCATAAATGTTTTAATGACTTTTTTTTTAATTATTATTATTTTTTTTTTATGAACCAGTACTGTGGTGAAAAGATAGGAAAAATAACAATCATAATTCACTGGGCTTGATTCGACTATCCCTAAATGTGGTTACAAAATGTCGAAGTACGATCTGTAGTTTTCACGAAAGCCCTTTTGCTTTCAAAAGTCTGTAGAAAGCTGTGTTTTTTTGCGACAAATAAATTGATATCTTGGTGCATAGGCTATAGCATAGAAAAATAATACACATTGTTTATTTACATATACTACCGACACTGTAACAATACAAAGATGGTTGAAAATCTGGTGTAAAAAAAAATGAAAGCCTTTGTTTCAGAGGCAAATCTGCTTGGGTATGACAGAGAGAGATTTATATTGAGAACCTGACATAACAGTTCACTAGACATGAGAAAGTTATGCAAGTTTTATCACAAGAGATCGTCACATTGAGAGCTTCAGGTCTGTAATGCTGCGGCTGTTTCCTGAACTGAAAGAGAGTCTTGAAGCGTGAGGGATTATTTCCCCTCCCTTCCATGTCACGGGCATGGAGGCAATGAGCACTGCAATGCAGCAAAACAAATCCAGACAATCAGTTAAGAACATATAATAATTGCTCTGATCAAACAATCCCGAAATTGCAGCCTCTGTTTTAGCAGTTCACATCTAAAACCACTACCACCACATGATAAAAACAATGTTTTGAATGATTACACAGATAAACGAAGACTGATGGTTATAATTAACTGATACTTGAAAAATATCTGATGTTTTTACATTATATATCTTTGAGCTGTTTGTCCCAAATTACGCACCATGTACTACAGTATGTACTTATACAATATGCACTTATGCACTATGTACTCAGTTGTATTTAGTATAGTCCCAAATAGAATTCTAATGTTTTTTACTTACCAGAACTTTCCCAGTCGATGGTATGTGACGTGTAGCAGATTTTAAACCAAGCCAAACTATTTGGGACACACCTTATGTAGATATGTGCCTAAACACATTTAGTACGTAATCGTGGCACGTTTGTATTAGGTTGATACAGGTACGTATTGCAGTGCTTTTATAATTCTGCTTGCTAATTTGAGCCCTTTTGTCAGTAAAACAGCTAAACTCGACAACTCATATATATGAAGCCTCTTTATGTGACGATAACGTTCAAAAGCAAACTGTGCAGGATGTTAAAATTTTTTTTAAAGTCATAACATTAACTAATTGTGTGAAAATTTGACTTTATTAATCAAAAACGTACCTGTAAATCGTACCTTTGTGTGAAAAGTCATAAAAGTTGTGGGAGTTTTACTGCCTCTAGTGTTCATTTCAACTGGAAACTGCAGCGAGTCTTATGTAGAGGTACGTTTTTTCAGTTTTGTAGAAATGTATGAAGAGGCACATATTTCCAGTGAGCCTTGGTTGCTTTTTCTCTTCAGAATTTTCAGTGTGAACGCACTACTCACACTATTTATACTATACAACGTCATAGAGTGGTGCAAAAGTATGTGATTTGGAACACAGCTCACACATACTGATAAAGCCAATCCCTTGGAGGAAGATGTGTTTAAGTGCGTTATTTTAATGCACAATGGGAATATTTAGGGTCCAAAATTAGGGTACTTGCCAACCGCATATATTGTGAACGCTAAGGACCCGATAATATGAAGGTTCCCATGCAAAGGACTATCTTCCTCAAATATATTGCCAGCTAAGTTTTTTTACGCTGGTGGTAAATAGTATGCATAATACAATTATAAAAATGCCATCCAATCTTTCCATTTCCCATACTGCTTATCTTCTGCAGTGTCAGGGGGGCTGGAGCCTATGTGGCTCACATACTGTACACACACACACACTTACGCACATCTGGGCAATTTATAGTGTCCTTCAAATACCATGCTGTTCCCAAAACTTAATTAATTGACTTTATATTGCCTCTGTACTAAAAATCAATGCAAATGAATACAATATTATCCTGTCAGATTAATTTTAGATTAATATTACAAACCTGTTGATATCAGCCCATATGATATCAGAGATAACAACTTTATTTAACAACTCTTCTGTGTCAGTCTCTGCTGCACATTCATGAGACTACCATGACTATTTTAACATGCTAGTGGCATTGCAGTCTATGGATAGTCAAAAATATTTAATCGAAAATATCAGCATTTCTTAGATGAATGAAGCTCTTACCTGTTTGAAATGACATGAGTGTGAGTAATTAATAACAGAATATTCATTTTTTATTGTGAAAAACTTGAAAAGGGTCTTAAAACTGGATTTTAAAAGTAGTCGATCGACTGACAAATGCTCTTTTTCTTCTCCCCTTCCCTTTAAGAAGCTAGCACAGCCTCATCATTCATATGAACATGCATTTGTTGCATTTTAGCATATGGTTGTTATACCCAGGGTTCTGCGATGCTTCTCTAAAGCAGGTGATGCAAACTGAACATTTCTGGCATCAGGAAAAAGCCGGAGCAGGAAAGCATCGGCTTGTTTTGTGACCTCAGTGGGTTGGGGTCAAATCTTAGATGTGCGCTGCATAGTCAATGCTTTCTGCTCTTTCTTTTTGTATGCCAGCAACTATCTGGGGATGAAGATAAAAACTCAGGTTCGTCATGGTGGGCAGCTCATCAACCTTCAAAATCTCTTAAAAACTCATAAAAAGATGAACAGTTCAACTTGAAGCAAAGATGATACATACAGTATCATTTTTAATTAGATTAGTCAAATGACTCAATTGTGTCCTAAATCAGTGATCTATAGGGATCTACTATAACAGGTTTGCTGGGGTTTGAGCCTCTAGAAATAGGGGTATAATTGATAAACATAAGCTCCTGAGCTGAGATAGTCAAGGATGACTGAGTGGAGTATTAGACCAAATATCACACGCACACTCATAGGAAAAAAATTGTTTCAAATTATCTTGTGTGGGCTGAATGAAGACTTATTGCTATGGTAACAGACCCTGCATCACATTCTCTGAAAGCATTTGCTCACTTCTCTGCACTGTCTCACCAGTGCTGTCAGCGAATGAGGGCAGCCTCATGAATATGCATGAGACGCCACCTGTCCACACCGCCAACTAAGCACCATAGCTACAATATCCTGTGGATGCACTCCCCTCACAACAAACATGACTGACAGAGAGACCAGGACTCTGTCAGTGCGAGGCCAGAGAAGGGGTTCTTGCTTTACCATTTATTGTGGTAATTAAATGGATCAAATGAATGCAGAGTGTCTTAGAATACTTAGCTTTGAAAAAACAGTGAGAACTGGTTTAGTAAACTGTGTCAACATGTTTCATCAGAATAAACTGCTGACGACTGCTGCTAAATGGCAAGTTTTGTAGGGTGTGTTGTTGGCTGCCAAGAGTACTGAAATTCAAGAGACATTTCAAAGACAAAAAATTGAATTATAAAAAACAAGCTAATTGTTGTGATTGTGATGTTTCTTCATAAAAGGCAGTAGCCCAAAAACATTTTAATATATCTTATGTCAGTTTCTCCTACCACATAAAGGGTATTTATGTTTAAATTTATGGATGTTTTTAATCCTATGTATTGTGTTGAGGGCATATATTTTTTTTTTTTACGGTTTGTGCATATTAATTTCACTAGCGTCTAGATGTGGAGCAGAAGAAAGTGTACTACACATATGTTTCTGGTGATGAATGACAGCTGTGACACACTCACACACATACACACAAGGGAAAACACCCTCAGTCAGTCTTCATCTTCACAGCCCTGGAGCATTATGCATCATCATGCAGAGCATTAAACCCTCATTAAACTTTTAGCTCATTCCTATCTCAGAGTCATCCTGGGACAGATTGGGTGAGATGAGTGTCCAGTCAGAGACATTCTCCTGTGACCAAGTGTCCTTATGACACTCAGTGACGTCAGCTCATGCCCCAGAAATCCTCTCCAACACTCAATGACTTCGGGTATCTTTTGGAAGCCTTTTTTAATACACTGAAGTGGACAGGGGTTCACACTTAATAGTAATCAATTTGTGAGCAGAAGCTAAATCTAAGACTATTTAGTCTTCATAGAAGGGAATTTATAATTCAAATTTTATTCATCACTTAAGATCATAGAAACATCATTTTGGTTACTTTGGGGACACAACTTTCTATCATTGCAATGTTATAATGTTTTAATGTCTCTTACTGTATACTCATGACTGCATTTATTTGATCAAAAATGATATAAAAACAGCAAAACTTATTGCAATTTGAAATACCCTTTGAAATACCAAATGCCAACACCATTTCTGCGATGGAGAAGCTGAATTTTCCCCAGACGTTGCTCCAACTTTTAGTGTCACTTGATCCTTCAGAAATCATTCTAATATGTTGATTTGGAGCTATCGGAAAGTTTCTTGCGATCATAGTTAAATCAGTTCCGCTGCTTGATTTTTGTGGAAACTGACTGAATTTAATTACAACAAAAATACAAATTCAATCATGATGTAATGGCTGCTGAATATTCCGCTTTACCATCACAGAAATGAATAAAATCATTAAAAAAAATTATATTTAAATAGAAAACAATTCTTTTAAATTGTAACAAGATAAAAGTTTGAACTATATTATATATCTATATTAAATTCAGACTTTGTGAGCAGAAGAGACTTAAAAAAACATTACTAAATCTTACAGATCCCTTACTTTTGAGCAGTGATGTCTATTATTAAGAGATTCACTAAATTATGTAAGGAAATCATTTCTATTTCCTGTAGTTCAGCTGGCCACCAGTAGCGTTTTTTAACGCAGAATGGTCACAAAAGGTCATAAAAAAAATCATAACCATTTGAAACCTTTGAACGGCAGTGTATATTATATTTATACAATAATAAGACTTTATTTTGAGGCTACTGGGGGAAATACTGACAGCTTTTAGAGCTTTTGCAGTAACTTATGAGCTCCATTTTGTAAGCTCCTCAGAGAACTGACCTTTTTGACAGGACGCCTAGATTTTCTTCAGAGTGTATCAACCTCAAACGGTGCCTCAAGTCTCTTTTCATTTTTACACTGAAGGAACAAATTTACCCTGTCAGCGTTGAGCCAGTGTGCCATTTTTATCTCACTGCAAGTTTTTTGTGGACCTCCAAATCAAAACAAGACCTCTTAAATTCATTTCAAAGACATAGCTACAAAAAGGGGAAAAAGAGAGTAGCCTATTAATCAGTCCAAAATTTATAACACAACAGATCTGAGATGACAAGTGCAAAAAAATCTCAATAAAAAGATAACTTGTTCTATCACTTATAAGAGTGGCTGATTCAGTCATACAAGCAGCATAAAGGTGATCTGCTCCATTTGTCTGTCAAAACCCTTGTTCCGTTATTAAACATGGAGATTCTTTCCCTACAGTCAAAGTCAGTGAAATCAAGAGCATTGCACGCTTTCTGCAGAGCCCTTTAAAGATCATCACATATATCTGGCCACTCTTTAAGGAGCTGAAAAGTGAATTAGCACTCTGGTCTGGCGAACATTTTTCAGATGTTAACTACATTAAAAAACATTCATGTTTTCCATTCCCCGCTGAAATCATGAATAATTCGCATTTCTCTCACCCTAAAAACGCAAACAGCAGATGGCCGTTCTGATGGCATTAGGATCTGTCCGCTCATTGCCCATTCCATGGCATTTATCAAGCAATCTCAATTGCAGCCAGCCCACACTAAACATGACGTATGTGGAGTCTTCCACAAGGACAAACCAGGGGCAATCCCTTATATGCTCCACCGAAGCCATGGCAACAAAACACTTGCAGTTATGTATGATAATTTCAAACGCCAGGAGAGTGAGGAGAGTGCACTAGTGACTATGCAGGATGATTAGAAATATGTTTGGATGGCTCCCACAACACGACTGTACTCTCTGAGGATATTTTGTGAGGCTGGTGTCAATAGGAAGGTTTATGTTTTTATTAAACAGTATATAGACCAGCCTTTTCTTAAAAAATATGTATCTCTTTGCACGTTTTTACGTGACATAATGCACGCTTCACAGCAGTTTTAGAGAGAAATGTCCTCTGAGTGGCACTTGAACCCTGGCAGATATTTATTATGTTGATATATGTATGTATAGTCCATGGATATAGTGAAATATCCATAGACTGATGGTAATAGTTAATGCTCTATCATGTTGGAAATATGCCCTATATCAAGTCCAAACCTAACTGATAAAATAAAAATACATTTATTGATCGAACTGCGCCATTTCAACTTCCTTTTACACAGATTTTTACTGATCTGTCGAAACGTAGTTGCACACGATCGAACCAGAGCTCTCACAGGGTACATCTCTGTACTCCGTGAGTTACTGAACAAACCTACCATCTATGAAAACCCATTGATATGAAGCTGGATATGTGTGAAGCTAACATTCAAAAGCATCAGTGGACACTAAACAGATGAACAAAGAGCCTCGTCCCCAAGTAAAACACTGTCCCAATGCTTCCTGTGTATTAAGCAGAGAAATAGTATTTTAACAGCACACATCTGCTTTGAGTATAATGTTATTTAATTTAGCTCTGTGAAAAACAGTGCCAGTCAAGAAGCATAAGAGCATTATGCTTGTAATACATTGTTGCATTGCAGCATATGGCATTGCCATTGTGTTATTTACATGAAGTCTCAGCAATTACATGAATAATTCTGGAAGCTGCGGGAATATTCAGTATTTCATTAATGATCTGAGATTAAAAGAGTACTTTTTGCACTTATACAAAGCAATGCACTCTGTAACTTCGTTGAAAATGACTTAACTAGCACAAATCAATCACTTGGAACAACAGAAATATGACCTTCTCTTTGGAACAAAGTGCTGCAACTTGATTCTGTCTCAAGTGGAATAAGTAGCAGTAGGCTACTCCTCAACAAAATCACAACACAAATAGACACACAAATGCACTTCAGGTAGAAATGTTCCAAACCATCCTTCAGTCTTTAAGTACATCACATAAAATTTATAGATAAAAATTATTGAATTGATGAACTAATTATTGAACTAATTTATAAATGATTATAAAAGTTAAACTAAATACATAAAAAATAAAAATAAATAATCATTATGCTTAAAAATACCAATGGGGAAACAAAAATTAACACATGTGACCCTGGAAAACAAAACCAGTCGTAAGTGTTAATTTTCCAAAATTAAGATGTATACATGATCTGAAAGCTGAATAAATAAGCTTCCCATTGATGTATGATTTAGATGGATAGGGCAATATTTGACCGAGATAAAACTATATGAAAATCTGGAATCTGAGGGTACAGAAAAATCTAAATGCTGAGAAAATCAACTTTAAAGTTGTCCAAATGAAGATCTTATCAATGCATATTACTATTCAAAAATTTAGTTTAAATAAATTTTTGGTAAGAAATTGACTAAAGACCTTCAAGGAACATGATCTTTACTTACTATCCTGACGATTTTTGGCAAAAAATAAAAATCAATCATTTTGACCCATACAATGTATTTTTGGCCATTGCTGCAAAAATACCCCAGCGACTTAAGACTGGTCCAGGGTCACATATACAGTATTCTCTAAAAGAATAAACTATAGAAGCCTGTTTAATTTAAAAATTATTATGTAATAACTACAGAAGAGTTTCCATCATTCACATAAAGATGACATAGAATGCATCATAGCTTTTTAATAGTACAGCTGTTGTGTGAAAGTCGACTGGGTTCAATTCACTTGGCAATATTGGCCACATGCTATTTCTGATTCACAGCCAAATGATATTGGAGAAGAGCTCTATTAATATCTATGCAGAGCGCACTCTTTTCAATTCCACAGCTGTACGGCCCTGGACCTGGTCATTATTATGGAATGACAATACCCTCTGAGTGCCATTGCAGTTCCTACAATAATACTCATTTTAGATTTGGCTAGCTGTGATTAGTCTTTTGCTTCCTCTTTGTCCTAATGTTCTCTCGTTGTCTAACAGCTTTCCCGCTGCTAAGGGATGTGCAAAAGAAAGGGCGTACATTCTCTTCGAATCTTGACCAGTCACATATCTGTGAATAATCTTCAGTGTGGGAAAGCCCACTGAAATGAAGCAACTATATGTGAGACTGAATGTTAATTAAAGGAATAGTTCACCCGAAAATCCTTAGGCCACGCAAGATGTGGATCATTTTGTTTCAGAGTTTAGAGAAGTTAAGTATTGCATCACTTCAATATTGTAAAGATTTGGAGAAACTTTTAGGAAACAAAGGATCCTCTGCAAACATCGCAATATTCAACAAGACTCCAGTTCATTAGTTAACATCTTGTGATGCATTTTCGCAATAATAATTACAAATAAATAGATACCATTTTAACTTTGAAATTATGCTTCTGGCAAAAAAACACAAATGCATAATCCAAAGTAATGCTTCCTTCAGTAAATAAGTTCATTTACTTATCCTCTCTCATTAAAAAACCTCTCATTCTGCCAGCACCCATTCACTGCAGTTCCTCTAAATCTTTGGATGAAGAAACAAGCTCATCTACAAACAGTATTGAATGGCCTAAGGGGGTTAATTAAGAAATTAGGCAGCTTTCTGCAAAATCATAGTTTTCAAGCAAAGGGAAGTCACTAAAGATGTTATTTTACAGTATTATACTGTTCAGGAGAGTTGCTAGTGACTGTGTTTACTGGGAATTATATTATATTAGATGTATTACAAACCTCCTTAATAGATTAGCACTGGTACTGATGAAAAACAAATGACAGAGTTCAAGGTTAACATATTTTTGAAAACGGTTACAGTGATATTTATGCTTATACTTTAATTAGACTGTCTGTTAGTCTCTTTTTTACTGTAATATCTGCTCTGGCAATTTATGAAGCACTGAACTTAAAGGTGCCATGTTATTTAAAAAAAAAAAACGACATGCTACATGTTGAGCACTTCAGGGCAGAGGAGGTTAACGTAAAACAAACCTCTCATTCTCCTCGTGTTGATGTAGTGTATCTGTAGTCTGAGAGGTCAGGCATACTGTAAAAAAAAAAAACAGAGGAAATGTGCAAAAATAGTAATGCAACACCTTTTAGTTCTAAAATACACCTTGACAAATCAGTGACTTAACAGTGAACCACAACTTGTATAAAAAGTAATGAATGCATAAATGAACAGAAAGATAGATACCTTTGATGTTAACATCAGTCCTACAATTACTGGCTTTTGAGTCCTCTGCGTTCCGACAAAACTAACTGAAGTTCCTTTTATAATCTTTATATTTACTTTTACCCCTTTTGATAGATTGAGGTCAAAAAGAGCAAAAGTCTGATCAAAGAAACGATGAGCAGGAACTTTTAATGACTGGATTTTGTATAATTAACCAAGATAGACTACAAATAACGAGCACCACAAGATAAATTGTCTACTCACACACGCAAACATCCAATGCATCTTGTATACTGGTCCGACATTTTTTATAGCTCTCATGTATTTTATGATTAAAGGGGACATCGGGGTTCATATTTTTCACAAGCTAGTACAATTCTTTAGGGTCTTTGTGAAATGTCTTCAACACACTTTAGTTAAAATCTCTCTGTGGTCGTGTGAGTGAAGAGATGTATGTCATTGATTACATCGCAGAAGTGCCCACTCCTGGTGGAACCCTTGGAAATGGCTGAATTGGAGTCTCCTAAGCTCTTGATCACTTAAAATCCGCTATGGAGTTGGTTTATTGATACATTTTTCCCCCCTTAAAAATAGTGTGATGCAGCTTTCCATACAGGTATGCTTGGGCTGTTAGGGGTTGTTAGGGGTGGGGATAAATTAAACACGATCTGTGATGATGACATAAGCGTGTTGCATTGAGGTCTTTGCAGTGGCCTGAAGTGTGCATATGAAGCACCCACTTCATGAAGTGGAACACACTTCATTATGGCAGTAGGGATTCCTCCAAGACAAAGTGCTTAGGGAAGTTTGCGAGTGCGGGTCTAAAAGTGAAGTGTAATACAACCATTGTTGTCACAAGTGCTTGAGCATTGGTCCAGGTCCAGCATTGGTCCAGGTCCATAAATTACTAGTCTACATTGATCTGGAACAGTGGGTGTGGGGGCCATTGAATATATATCAATGTGCAGCTCAAATGCCCACAAATCAGTCATCAGGCAAATAAAAGCTAAACCAGGAGCATGTAATGTCTTG
Source organism: Enteromius anoplus (assembly GCA_032359395.1). NCBI lineage: Eukaryota > Metazoa > Chordata > Actinopteri > Cypriniformes > Cyprinidae > Enteromius > Enteromius anoplus. The sequence goes on along the minus strand of JAUMHG010000067.1, from coordinate 14,158,237 downwards.
ATGTAATGTCATAAAGATGTTAATCTTTATGTGGGTGTTACTGTTGAATTGATAGCTGATCTCTGTCTGCTTATATGTCTACTCTTTGAGGTTTATAACAAGAGCGGGGTTATTCTTATTTGTCTGAAATGAATTTTGATGCGGGATGGATATTAAGGGTGTGGGTTGTGTATTATCATAAAGGAACAACTTTCTGGTCATAGCATCAAGTCATGTCACACAGGTTTTACTGCTTGCCTGTCTAACTTTCCCGTTTCCAAAGCATACCTTAAATTGTCTATAAACAATCATATTTGAAAAGTAGGCCTTGAATACAAGGTGCGTAGCTTCTTTTCATTCTACTGAAATAAACATGGGGAGAATTCAATTAAAAGCTGGCCACTTTTGTGTTGTATTGACCTCCCGCAATGTCACCAGCATGATCAGAAACTGTGGCATCCAAATTGGGTTCAGTAATAACGTTTTTGAGTACTTTTACACCTTTACACCTCAAAATAAACATCACAGTGGGTACAAATAAACAGTGCTATTAAATGGCACAATTCATGCATTCTTTCTATGGTTCACGCAATGAGCCTAAGCAAAATATTTGTTCTTTCATTTTTGATAATTGCTACTTATTTTTTGGCTCAGGGAACGTTTCAGTCTAATCTAGTGCTCTACTGGTTGGGTACATTAAGCTCTTGGCTTCACCAAAGGTGTTTGTAATTGTAGTTTAATTTCATCGTCCAAATCCCTGACAGGGTTTGTTAAGCTCCACCATCACAGAGAAAGTCTATAAAAGTCTATATAAAATAAGTATTGTCTGTAACAATTTACAGTATGATCAAATTCATTAACATTAGATAATGCATTAAGTACCATGAACCACCAATGAATAAAACATAATAATTATAAAAACGTATTTCTGTTTGTGCACATACTAATATATTTTTAACAAGTTGCATGACCTAATAGTGTCTTATTTCTCTTTTAAAAAAATATGTGAAAAGAAAAACGGTTGTTTTATTGTTAGTTTACATAATGCATAAAAAGTCCCCCTTATAATAAAGTGTTAGTGTATTTTCAAATGCAATGTATTTAGAAACACTATGAAAACAGAGCAATATTAATTTATTTTCCCTTTGGTACTACTGTTTTGTTTCAGGTATAAACAACAACAACAACAAAAAAACAATATAGGGCATTGCAATAAAACACACAGGAGTACTGTTTCTATGTAGCTTTAAATTAACAGCAAAAGTCAATACGCACAGGACAGCTCTGCACCATCCCCACAAACAATAATGTGATCCTCTCAGGGTACTTCACTATACATAGCGTTTGCTGGAAACCCATAGTGATCGTATTATTTTCAGGTTGTTCACTGGAAGCCACTAAAAGAGCTGACTATACGGCTCATTAAATAAGATTCTATGGGGCCACTGAATGACTGAAATAGACATGGCCACAGTGGCAGGGCAGTTTTTCCAGATCCTGCACTTGGAGATATTTCGGGATCATGATGAGATATTGATTGCTGGGAGGGTGAAAGCTGATTGGTTGACGGGCTGGACACTCATTGATCTATGGTTCTTGTTTGGGTGCTTGAGTTATGGGCTTCGGAAGGTCCTGAGGCTCTGGGTTTTTCACACAGATGGAGAACCCCTCTAATTGAGTGCATGCTCCATATATTTTGAAATCATTCTCTTTTTTTGAGGAGGAATGGAATAAAGATAATGAAAATGGAAAAATGGTTGACTGAGCAGAATTATATTTAGATAAAATACTGGGACATTAATTCGAAGTGCATTAAGTACAGCTGCGCGTTTTTTCAGCAAAAACGCAAATGAAAGAACAAATCAGTTTTCTGGTATATTTGAGTACTTCTCTGGGAATCTTTAACAGTGCAGACTGACTTCAAGCCTGAATGTTGGATAAAAAGGCCCAGATGGCTAAGCTCTCGCTCAGTGGAGGCCAGGGGCCAATCATCCAGCATTTGTCAGGGTCAGAGAAACAGACTGTGCCCATGACAACAGCCAGGGTCAGCGTCTCCCCCACTCTCCTCTCTTATTGCTCTCTGACATTCTCTGAATTATTTGGGCAAGGCGCTCATGGCAAAACAAGTTTTGGCCTTAGTCTGCAGACACAAAACAACCAGAAAACAATAATCTGAGGGTCATCTTAGGATACTTTGCTACTTATAGAACTTACTCCATTTCCTGATTTCTATATGTGTTGATATGATTCCAACATCATGTTTAGAGTTCTTAACCAGATGTTTTTCTTTTAAATCTGTAACCTTTTTGTCTATAACATCTTAGAACCTTACTGATGGAGACTTATGATAATAATATGATTTTTTGAGGCATAACATTTTACAGCATAATGGATAAATTATATTGCATTGGATTTATACAATTCTAAAAACATAATTTATGGGCAGCAGAGACAACCTAATAGCATGTGAATTTACTTATATGTGAAGGTAAATATATAAATATGCAGTTCCCTTGATAAAAAAAGAGAGATATTATTTAATAAACCTGGGAACTTTACCTATAAACAATGTAGCTATAAAATCTACAGTGGCAATGTCAAGATTTAATGTGAGGTCATGCCATTTTTTTATTACAGTGCAGTTTTTATTCTATTATCCAGAGAGATTTCTGTCTTGTGTAAAAATGATAATCCTAAGGGGAAAAAAACAAGAGTATAAGAGCATATAACCCTGGTTCTGGCATCAATACAGCGAACCTCATTCAGGATTGATTTTAAAATCCTTTTTTAGTTTAATGCCTTAGGACATGTCAGTGTGTCACAGTAATTGCCTTCCTAGATGCACCTTTAGATCTTAAAATAAAAGACTACAAAATGTTCCAAAAAGAACGTATAAAGTGCAATGATGTTCATAACTGCTGCTTTATTTAAATGAAAACTATATTCATTTTCATTTTAATTAAGAATTTTGGGTTGCTAATAAATATTTGAAATATCCTAATCAATTTTCGGAGAGCTTTTCTTGCTATGGTAAGACATGTGAGAAGACCTCATTACATAAAACCAAGCTTTCCGATTTTACATGTCGGGGGAAAAAATGACTCCTTTTTTTTTGGAGATGAATATACAATCAAAACAGCTTCTCCTGCGTATTTATTCATCAAGATTTATTTATTTACGTTCTTAAAGCCTCTAAATGAACTTTGATAAATGAAAATTTACTTTTTCTAAATAATACTGTACCAGGACACCAACAACAAAACTCCCATCTGTGCACATGCAAGATCTGAACACTGACGGTATACCTTAAAAAAAGTAATAGGTTACAGTATAATTATAACCTTCCACCGCTATTACAGAAACCAAACGCATACAGTACATGTGGTTCGAAAGCTCAAGTGTTTTCCCTCACAGATTGCAGAAAACTACAAAAGAAGAAAAACTTCACTTCTGACCTTGCCCTTGTTCAATAATGCACGGAAACACAACATCAGTACAACAGTAATCCGTTCACTGAGACCTCAAGGTCCTGCTCTTGTCTGAGAGGATTTGTAAGTTGGAGCCTCCACTCTGCTCAGGGAGTTGCTCAGGGAGACGATTAGAATTCCCAAAGAGAAAGAGACGTACGATGAACCCACCGCAGGGCGATGAGGATAATTAAAGCACAAAGAGTAACAGCTTTACAAATATTGGCCACAATCTTTCCAGTATAATTTCACTGTCCTGTTTGACTAACGGTTTAAAGCAGATATTTAAAGAAAGATATTTGCCTTTTTTTTTGAATAGACTACTATAGAATGTGAAATAGTGTCGTGTTCTGCAAAAATAACCATATCACAAAGGTTACAGCACAAATCATTTTTTTATTTTAAGTCACCCATTCTGTAATTAGTGTTCACTTTGTCTGGGAACCTTATTTACTTTTAATTCAATTACTTTCCTTCCAGCCACTGTAATGCGGTTACTGAACACAATTGATTGCACTGTGTTACATGGGAAAAAATAATCTAATCGTAGTGATTGATTCTAGTCTGATCATAACCAGCATTCTAAAAATTATTTCTGCTATTACAGAAAAGAAAGTAATCTTTTATAAACAGTAAGTCTAGAGGTTGTTGTCAGCTGTAGACAGATATCAACACTCAGCAATGGTGGTTCAAATTTTAATAATTTAAAAAAAAAAAAAAAAAAAAAAAAAAAGACAGCATAACAATTCTATTGCACAGTGCACTTAATTGTATTGAATTGCTTTAAAACAAATGCACTGACAGATAACATTTATCAAGGCCACTCAAGTGAAGGCCCTTAAGATTACACATTCATGACAGTGTTCTTAATGTTTCAAAGTAGATTTAAGTGTGTTTTTAAAAATGCACTTTACAATACTTTAAAATTAAAAGTATTACTGTGCATTTTAAATAATCTTTTGCCATGCTTTAAAGACGTATACACATGTTTATGTTTTGAGTAATACATTAAAGCCCTAGAAAAGTATTTTTAAATGTCATAAATTAATAATAAATTTAATTGTGTTATAAATATAAACGTTTTGAAATAGTTTACCATGCTTATTACCAACTTATTAACTTATATTGCTTCTATTTATTCTTATTGCTTCTTAAAGTCGCTTTGGATAAAAGCATCTGCTAATTGACTAAATGCAAATGTAAACTTAAGTTTATTTAAGTGAACCAAAAAAAGCACTCCAAAGTTAAGCTATAACTGCATTTTATACAGATTTAAACTACAATACGTTTTTGTTTAATTGCAATTCACATCTTTTTCTCGAGAGACTTTCTATTTGTGAGCATTTTTGAACAGCTCAACCTCAAACGAAGTTTAGCTGACAAAACTAACAGATAAAAGAAAAATATGATCACCAGTGGCTGGAGGACTGAGCTGTGGAATGGATGCTTGTCCGTGACTACGGTACATTAGTCAGAATTAAGCTCTTTCGAATACTCTGTGGGCAAGCTCAGCTGGGCCTGGTTCATGGTTGTCCATTAATTGAGACAGCCTAATACTTCAAACAGAATTAATGCAGAATTCTCTGGCAAGGGAAACGCATGGACTACTCAGATGATATTTATGTGCTTCTTTATGTGCACTGCCTTTTAGACCATACCAAATCAAACCAAAATGGCAAGCCAGTGTGCTTGCAGTCCATCTTAGTCAGGAATATGGACTGGCATATGGCTACATGCCAGTGGTACTACATCAAAAGGTGCAGTATAATTTCTATAATATAATGGTTTGAATAATTTTTTAAAAATCTCAGATAAATGGAATATGTCTTGCAGTACTTTTTTCATATGATGAAAGCCAATGGGGTTCAATGTTGATTAGACCCCAACAATTTCCAAACAAGTTTTCACAAGACAAGGACTTAAGACTTGACTGGAACTAGAACCATAAACAGCTCATTTGTTTCAATTTGACATTCTGCCATTTAATTTTGTGATTACTCAGCAGTATGAGCCCTCATGGGAACAGCAACCTTAATTTCCATATGTCAGGTTTAAAGATACAACATGTTGTCATTAGAAATCACCCGCTTTTGAACATTTAGCGCTCAGTCTGTCTGACTCAACAGGATCCGTGCGATAACATCTATTATCAGTGTTGCTGAGAAAGCAGCAAAAATGCTCCGGGTTGGGCCTGCCTTTGTCCGTTCTGCTGCTCAGTTCATTAAAACCCTGACAACCTGGCAGTTCCCACTCTCCCATCAGGTATTAGAGAACCAAGCCAGGGCCATGCTGAGAACAACAAAACACAACACCAGCTAATGCCCGCTCGTACACACACAAACATACGAAGACAGCGCCCATGCCATCTGTTTGCAAAAGAATTAGAGCCTCCGTGGCTCAAAACCACACTCAAGAGTTTTTAATACATAGGCTACCTGACTGTAGAAGTTCAGGCGACACGCTGTTCAGTTTCATGACTATTAAAGGGTTAGTTTACCCAAAATGTTTTATTCTGTCATTAATTACTCACCCTCATGTCGTTCCAAACCCATAAGACCTCTGTTCATCTTTAGAACACAAATTAGGATATTTTTAATGATATCAGAGAGCCATCTGACCCTCCATAGACAGCAACACAACTGAAATGATCCCAGATCCATCGGAAAAACAGTCCATGTGACATCAGTGGATCAAATTCACATTTGTGATGCAACGAGAATACCTTTTTGCGCAAATACAACAAAAATGACAATTTACTCTTTCCCTGTGACTTACGTCTTCCGCCATGATCAACACACCATAAACACAAACTTTAACGTATTTGACGTAATCAGCCTTGTTTACATCTGGGTGAAAGTGCGCGCATGTGCGTAATCTGTGGTTGTTTGTGCCTGGAAGAAAGCATACGCTTATACAATATCTTATTACTTCTGCTAATAGTCATAGGAGAAGTAATAGGATAGGAAGGAAGAAATATTTTTAAAAAGTATTCCCCTATTGTCACAACACTTAATTTGATACACTGATGTCACAAGGACACACATGGTTTTTACCCACGTTTCTGGATCTGGGATCATTTCAGTTGTGTTGCTGTCTATGGAGGGACAGATGGCTCTCTGATATCATCAAAAATATCTTAATTTGTGTTCCGAAGAAGAACAAAGGTGCTATGGGTTTGGAACGACACGAAGGTGAACATTTTGGCTGAACGAACACTTTAAAACTTCCTGAGCAATAAATGAATAAGCATACACCTACATGCACACATAACATTAAAGTTACATTCACATTAAAATTGGAAATGACATTCTCCCAACCAAGTGAAAACTGTGGACTGCGAAAACTGAGCTTTTCAAAAACACATTTAGTCGTGATGCATCTTGTACCCATATCAGGTTTTGCCAGCATTGTTGTGCCTGGTATTCACTTTGAGAATGTTTTAATAATCAACTTTTAGAGGAAATGTAAAAACGATGAGTGAAAGAGCTTTTTGAAGTGAAATTATCACATTTACAGATTCATCTGAATGTATATGCAAACGTACAGAAATGTGGTTTCCTTGCTAATACACCAAAGGTCAATGTCAAGAAGCTTTCTATAGATACCAACAGACATGGCTCCAGTCAGCCTAAAGTGGATTGTGTCAGCACCCAGAAGCCAGTACAGGCTATTCCTGTATTATTGTCAACAATATAAAGAGACTTCAGGCATAGTAGTCCAATTTTTATTGCCAAGTGCTCATGGGAGCCTGAATTCCCACTGTTGCACAATTCATCTAACAGCTTGCTTGCTGTGTCGTGCCCACAGGTTTAATATTAATGTTTAATTTGTAAACAGAGACAAAAAAAAAAACTGTTTGCAGAGGGTTATAAGGTACTGTTGAGCTGAGCTGAGTTAATTAATAAGGGGTTAATATTATAATGATGATTATGCTGTTGTATCAATGTTGATGTTAATTAATTCTGTAATGATGTATCAAACATTACTCTTCGCTGTCTCAACATCCATTATCCATTGTTGGTGTGTAATTGCAGAGGCATATCCTTATATTGATTTATCTGGCTTGTCTTTCTAAATAATAAAAGCTTTGAGCGCTAGAAAATTATGAAATTCAGTTCTGTGTATCATACCATCACCAACCCACTCAAGTAATAATTGCGTAGTGTGAACAATCAATAGAGCACAACAGTGACCACCCACTTTTTCACACTAGCCTTAAAAAGGAAGAAAATGTACAGAAATGTGTATTTAAATTGGTTTATAAGGCATAAAGGACAATACAACATGAGATGTTACAAGAGTTTTGATTTTTAAAAAACGATTTTTATTAATTGTCATACACGTACAGACTTTATTTATTCTATTGACATTTTATTTATATGTTTGCATTGCATTTATATTGTATTTTAATTATATTGTTACAGAGAACACTTTGCCATTGTACATTAAACGACTAAGGGTCAAGCACGTCGCTTCTCCAAGTTCAAGTACACTCTCCGAAATAAAGGTACAAAAGCTGTCACTGGTTTACTTTTCAAAAATTACACTTTTGTACCTATTAGGTTCACTTAAATAAGTACTAATGTAAGGTACAAAAATGGACTTTAAAAAATTACCGCCCCAGTGACAGCTTTTGTACCTTTATTTCTGAGAGTGTACCATGCTCTGAACTTCTGACACATGGGCTGAAAACATACTAAATGATTGACAAGCATTGATATTTCATTCATGACAACTCTCTGAATAAATTTTACCAGCGCTTATTAGTAAGCACTGAATGCACAATGAAACAGTGACTTGAATTCAGCTTGCTGCAAGGAAAATAGGTAAATCCCATGGTGCACTACAATGAAACCAGAGTCAGGAATAGGTTATCTAGATAGATAAAAAAAAATATTGGATGAAACAATTAGCTTTAAGTAAAGAAATCAGCTGCTCGGAAGAGTTTCATGACTGAAATATGTTCTCACAACTAGATAATAGTTTTATGGTTTTGCTGAGGTCGACCTGGCGAAAGGATCATGCTCAATACCCCTTGATGTTCCTGGGTTCCTTATGCCCACAGGTGCAGGAGCTACACGGGAAAGTAAAATGAGAAGAGACAGGATAGAGGTAGGGAAAGAGGAGTGGGGACGGAGTGAGCTACTGTCAGGAAAGTAAAAAGGGGAGCTGCGAGGAAGAAGCTAAAGATAGATAAAGCGACTGAAGAAAAGATAGCAGGAGGCTGCTAGAGAGGAGATGGAAAGCTATGAAAGGGGAGGGGGAATAGGTATCACACCAGAAGAGAGTAAATGGGGGTGGGGCACAGTAGAAAGACACACAGAATGAACAGAACACTCAATAGAGTGAACAAATAACATTAGAAATGAGTCCTTGAATCAGATTGGCCAAGCATCATTCTAAGAATGCTAATATGTAGACCAATGGTAATGGCTCTTTTACCAGTTTTTATTTGTATTCACAACATTTCAGATCACAGCATGTAATCGCTGCAGAGTGGAAGCTGCTGGAAGACCATTTCCATAAGAAAAATCATGCTTTTGGTAAATATGAATCAGAATTATGTCATAAAAAGCATAAAGTCATTCCAAAAGTCAAACCATGAGATAAAAAGCAATAGTTATGGCAAATCAAAATTAGAAATAAACTACTTTAACTCATCATTACGACTTATTTTTTTTTTTATCATATTTATGATTATGACTTAGTATGTCAATTTAGACTTTTTTATAATAATGAATTTTGTCATAGGTGTACCTTAGTATGTCATACTTATTACTTTGTACGCACGATCTTAACGTATTTTATACTACCTTTATTTGTTGCAACCTTTTCAAATATTTGGAGGTAAAAATGTTGTGTAAATATAAATCAAGGTATCTTAATATGTTTGTTTTTTTTTAAAGACAGCAATACGACATGATATGTGTTATTGTATAGATAAGGATTTTGACACATACTGCAGAAGACAAACAAGTCCATCCCTTATAAATAAATATACATTATTTCAATGCATCCGTCCGAGCAAAATGATTTCTACTCTCATGGTAAGACAGACAGATGACTTCATTCATGAATCATTTCAGACAGGGATTCCCGGCACAGAGCTTTGTGTGTGTGCGCGCATTTTTCATGGTATTCCCCTCACCCGCTATACACACACACACTTCTCCTTCCGCCCTATTGCAGTATGTCTCCCTGACACACACCAGCATTTAGAAACTCACACTGCAGAACACGAACATCTGGTGCTGCATACCAATCACAGAGAACTCTGGGATAAGGCTGGGAGGCCCATCCCTTCCCACTGCAGTCAGCTGCACGGTGCAGGCCTGACCAGGATCAAGCTGCAGGGGCTTACACACCAAGAAGAGTCCGCAGTTTACCGATAAATCCATTCCATCTGATTGTACTGCTTAGATGTGGATAATAACAAATATGTATGCCCCATTATCCTATAATGAGTGTTATACAGCTATTATGTTTGCAAAATGAATCAATTCAGCATGAAAAACATGACGAACTCCCAATGCGTTTGAAAAATTATGCGTCATTCCCCTGAGGAAACAGACATGATGGGACCCAAGCCATCATGAGAGAAAAAACAATTCTAGTTTGTGTCTTATAAGTAACTGACAATTGCAGCTAGAAACTGACCTTGAATCAGATGGCAATCACGGAGGCGGTTGACGTTTTACGTCAATAAAATGCTCCCACACATTTTCTCAGGTGCCTACTGTTATAATCCATCTTTTCGCACAGTTCACTGCCAGAGTTGAAATGTAAATGCGAATGTCTTCATTACTCATTCATGATTAATACATATAGCTATGCATGTGGAATATGAATGCTCCCTTGCAGTGCTTTTCACACCTTTCCAAATGAGAAAGGTTTCATGTATAATGAATTAATTAGCGATAATGACCAGATGACTGGACACATAACTTATTACACTGCCTAAATGCATAGACATTTTTAGAGATTTGAGTAGAAATCAAGGAAAAGAGTCAAATTAAACATACAAAACAATCAGCCTATAGCAACAATGCAAACAGTATTACTGTATATTTAAACCAACGCAGTCTCACAACCAATTTGTACGTATTCGTACGAGGTGAAAAATTCATGCTAATTCGTACAAATTTGTACGACCTCACTCATGCGATTTTGTCTGATTTGTCTAAACCCCAGTGACAGGTAGGTTTAGGGGCAGAGTTAGGTTGTCATTTGTACAAATTCATACGAATTGGTAAATACACACGATGTAGCAAAAAGTGAGGTCGTACGAATTTGTATAAATTAGCCTCCTCGTAAAATATGCACGAATTGCAGTGAGACTGTGTGACCTGCTGAGAGGTCATTTTGACTGCAACCGACAACTTTGTTTCAAAATGGCACTTCCTGGGTTTGTAGGAAAAAGTGAATGCTGTGTGATACAAGAGAAGTAAAAACAAAGCCAGATTAGGGGGTTTATTCACAGCTATTTGGGATCCTGAAAACAATATGCAAGTGTTTATAATACCATTATTGTCTCTGTGTAGCCATGAAAAAGCCAATTTGTAAATTGGGTGATGTCATTTGCATACATATTATGTTTAGTCAAAGAAATTCAAGCAGGCTCTTTATGTATGCATCTTTACATATATAAAGATGCTCTTTATGTGTATTCTGTACAGTCATCGCCAACTACTGCCCTGGCATGCATAATACAGCATAAAATATAATGCAAAGATAAACTTTTCTGTTTTTAATACTGTACTGTAAAAGTATTCTCAAATATAAGTGAAAAAAGACACAAAATAAAAATAGAAAATAAAAAATTGCAATTAACACAATTAATTCCAAAAAACATCAAATAACACACTGAATTAAAAGTCGAAAGAGAATCTGAAGGTACGTTTACATGACTAAAACGTAACAAATATTTTCTCTAGCATACAGAATGTTTTGTATACATATGACAACACTGTCACATGATTCCTGTCAAACAATCCACACATTCAACTACAAACGCTGTATTAAGGCCATACATGCTATAAGTAAAGAAACACTATGTGTCAGAAATACGTTTGCGCAAGACAACTGAACATAAATAGACCGAGGGGGACCCGGGAGAGAAGGGGTTCGCAGTGGGGCCCCCTCAAAGCGCAGGGGCTAGTGCGGCCGTGCCAGCTGCACTGTTCAAAGGACAGCCCTGTATGGGTGTGTAAGCACGTCATTTGGGAGACAGCTATAATATGTGGTCAGCATTACCTAAGCAGCCTGATATCCCGCGTTGCCATAGACAACAGTGATTATAAGGAAATACCAGACTCCTGAACGCCACAACTGACCAATCACAATCTAGCATTCCAAAACACAGTATAATGAGTGTCATGTCGTCAAGCTCACACAAATGACGATATTCTGTTTTGAATCGTTAAAAGTAATTGGCTACAGAAACACGCCAAGCATTCGCATGACCCGTTTAAGCACGTTCGGCTAATTCCAGAAAAACAAACATCCTCTGGAATCAAAATTATTAAACCTGATACAATTTACACACACCTACAGCCAAACGCCATTTCCATGCAATTAAAATAAGTCATTCTGCTCGATGTAATTTAGACAGATGCAACACGGTCCTTTCTCTCAAATAGTATTTTCACACAAACACCATGCACCATCTAATTGAGTGATTACATGGCTGTTACTTCTTTAGAAAACAAAGACAAATCAGCATGGCCTTACTTTGCCAACCATGCAGGGAGCAAGAACACCAATTATCCTGCATTATGTGACGGTTGGCAGCTGTGGTATAAAAAAACAACAACGCAAGAATGCGTGGTAGTAGCAGAACGAAAAAAGCTGTTTGTTTTAATCAAAGGAAAAGAAGGAGGCCCCAAGGTCTCCGCGTGCATCTTGCCAGTTATGCAACATAATTCAAGCTGGAATTGGGTATGTATCATTCATCAAGCCACGGCTTACGTAATGCGCCACACTTCAGATAAAGCGCACAATGAATGCTTTCATGTATATTTCAGAAAAAGGAATCTATTATTCAGGAGAAGGACAGAGTTTGTGAGCAACTTCTTCCAAGTTTGACTGAACCTGATGGATCTTGAGGTTCACGGCACAAAGAGCTTTAACTTTTGCTTTGAGCTCTTCTATAAACTCTTCAAAAACAAACAAACCACTAGTGAAGGAATAAAACGTAACGAGACACTGACTACAACTCCAAGACGAGCCTGCTGAAATACAGATCTATAATAGATATATAAAATATACATAAAGCCACTGATTCAAATAATAGACTGCATAAAGAACACAATAGGAGCGACTTTGCGTGAACTGGATTATAGGAGTTTATTTGTAGGCAGGAACGGATGGATTGAAACTGCGGCTTATGCCCGAAGACCAAAGCTTTCATCAATGTGCTCTTCCATCCATGGAGAAAACATTTGATCAGCTATTCAAGTTGTTCGCATAATCCATATCCCCAGTGGTCGCGCATGTGCTGTGAATGCTTAAACATTGTATTCAAAACACTCATATACCCTTTCTTTTCCAATTTCTGCACTGTCACGCCCAACTGCTTTCGCATCGGTTGACTCCCTAAAGGCAAAACACTGCATTTGATTTCCTCTCAAACACACACACAGGGAAGCGCTGTCTTGTTTTATGTGAATAGCAGTCTGCTTTCTGCGTATAAAGGGCATTACTCGTAGAAGAGGTTAATCAACTAAAGCAATGGAAATAATCAAAAAAAGCATTCAAAAATAGCTATGAGTATTTTACTGTAATATGTATAATGTCTTGACATTAAAAATCTGACATTTACATGTTCGGAATGAGCTAAGAATGATTCACTTGGTGCACACTGAAAGCTGCAATTAAGTGATCATTCCATTACAGAATCACAAAATACCAGATTTTAGAGTGACTTGGTTACTTCGATCCAAAATATCTTTCTTTGGTAAGCAAGGATTTAATAGAGGAAATTTAAGCAGAAGTCTGATTTCTTGAGTGGTGCAATGTTGCTTGCCCACTGAGTCTCACGGGTTTAGATCCTGTCGGTGACGCCAAGTTTCTGTACAGTGGCAGCATGACTTCACAGCGCCGCCATCAGGCTCTGGCACCTGAAAGGATTTTCCTCCTCCATACTGAGACACCTCTCCTGATTGCATAACAATATGGAGCCAGTGGCCACTCCATCAAGAGTGCTGGGCCATAAACAATAACAGCATGGCATAAACGCCTGCCAATCTCTGCTAAAGCCACAGACTCAACCATGTACTTGTATGTACATTTCATTTGGTGACAAAAATCAGTGGAACAAGTATTTCAGTAAATCTAACGATTCCGTTTTTCAAGTGACATACTCAAAGCTTCCAGAAATGTAATGTTTGTATGATTTTGAAATATGTGGAATGTAATCTTTGCAATTTAGGAGCACCCTAGAGTTTGGTGAGTGGAATCCGCTGTTGTAAATATATCAACATCATGACGATTTTGAAACTAATTTTAATGTAAAAAGCATAAACATTTAAAGGTGCCATAGAATGGGAACTGAATTTACCTTGGCATGGTTGAATAATAACAGTTCAGTACATAGACATGGTCTCAAACACCATCGTTTCCTACTTCTTATATAAACCAAGTGTTTGCAAAAGAAGACTGAAAAAAGGTCAAATTCCAACACAACACAGACTGTTATATAACAGTCTAGAGGCTTAATAGTTACACTCACCACATTTGCATATACCCGCCCATAACTTACCATTCAGAAGGGTCGATGTCCAATCTCAGAACAACAGGTTGTTCTACAAAATCGGCATCTTCGTCTGATACAGGCTCAAACCTGTATTGAATCCCAAAAGGTTGAATCCCTAATCCCTCCATCGTTCACGCTGGACAGTAGAAATCTGTTTGTGCTACTGAAATGAGCAACG
>JAUMHG010000067.1:14067961-14091434 GCA_032359395.1 Enteromius anoplus | reverse complement strand
TATATTTAGATATAATATCAAACATAAGAAAATAAATGTATAAATGCATTTATATGTAAATACTTTCAAAATATATATTGATCGTGTGTGTTTTAATACAAACATAATAAATAAACACAGCATAAACACATATATTATGTAAAGACAAACTTTTATTTTGGATGCGATTAATCTTTTGACAGCACTAATATATATTAGTGCTGTCAAAAGATTAATTGCATCCAAAGTAAAAGTTTGTCTTTACATAATATATGTGTTTATCAGTTATTTAAAAAAAATAATACTATATATATATATATATATATAGTATTATTTTTTTTAAATAACTGATCCCAAAGTACTGAACAGTAGTGCAGAAACCAAAAGTGGAAGGACTTGTTAAATAACCAGAAAAATAAGGTTGCAAAAGCATGAAAGGGATATTCTGAGTTCAACAAAAGTTTAGCTCAGTCAACTCAGAATAATGATGAGTACCACAAAAAAAAAAAAAAAAAGCAAAAATTACAGTTAAACTGACTTACAGTAAGTGAAGGGAGAAATTTTGTGAGGGAATTTAAAGCAGAAACGTGAAGCTTATAATTTTCTAAAGACTATTGAACACTTTTTCTGTATAGTAATGGTTAGTGAGCAATTTTTTTTTCTTTTGCACACTAAAATCATGTTAACACATTTGTTTGTTTCAAGGTGAAACAATGCTTGTAATAATCCACAGTTTGTCACAAATGCTGTTGATTGAGTTTAATATCCTTTAAATATAAGCCTCTCACCATTGGTAGATCTCTGAGGATCTGCATTCCATCTCCAGGACCCATATGAGCCACATGGTTAAAATTCATTGGATTTGAGATTAACTTGTTTCTTTTCTCTGGATCTTTCAACATGTCTCTGCAATCACACACACACAAGTACATTTTTTAAATGAAAGTAGTAAGACCTAAAAAAGGATACTGCAATTGCATTATGAACTCTGTAACTGTCAGCTCTGGTTATATTTTTATCATCAAAATACACAAATGTGTGTGTGTGTGTGTGTGTGTGTGCGGGTTTATGTGGTTAATGAGGACACAAATGTGTATAATGACATGGGTATGGCAGGTATTACAATATAAAGGTGATTTATGAGGACATTTTCAGTGTTCCCGTAATTCAAAAGGCTTAAAAAACATACTAAATGGTGTTTTTTGGAAAATCTAAAAATGCACAGTTTCCTGTAAGGGGTAGGTTTAGGTGTAGGGTCAGTGTAGGACAATACCACAAACAGTCTGTACAGAAACACCATTACGCCTGTGGAGAGTCCCCATAAATCACAAAAAGCAACTGTGTGTGTGTGTGTGTGTGTGTATCATTGACCTCCTCTGCTGCAGTCTCTCCTCCTCAGGAATACGGAATGAGAATCGTCTCTTGTTGCTCATGCTGCGTACCATCTGCTTCCTGCTGTTATCACACACCTCAGGCACCACCAGTTCGTCCCCCTCTAAACACACATGACGCATTATCAGTCACTGAATCTGAATTATTCATTAAATCAAACAAAACTGCTAAAACAAAAATGTTCAAACAACTACACCCATTCTTGCATTTTCGTGATTTGGAGACAATGGCTTTACCTGCAGTCTTGTTTCTGAAGTAGATGAGTCTGACCGTCTCTAGGCCCAGGAGATTCAAAGAGCCATCCATATTCAACGGCCGGACCTGCAAAGTTTATGTATTCATTTATAAGACGACTCATTTGTTTGTTTCAATAAATAAAAAGTTTTAAGTAGTGTCATTAGATTAGATTAGATTAGATTCAACTTTATTGTCATATGAACATTATTTACAGGTTGTTATTTACTGTATCGGACATACTGACATATGTATGAAAATGTATAATCAATAATTTACAGTGTGGTATGTGCAAAGGATATGTACATTTAGTGGGTATATACAGTGTCATCAAACAATCAATCATGATTAATCGCATCCAAAATAAAAGTTTTTGTTGACTCTGTGTGCACTGTGTATATTTATTATGTATATATAAATACACACACATGCATATATAGATTTCAGACATCAGAAAAATGTCATGTTTATATATTAAATATATTAACATATAAAATAAAAGAATCTAAATATATAAATGTTTATAAATGTAAATATTTTTAAAATATATACTATATGTGTGTGTATTTATATATACATAATACACACGATTAATCATTTGGCAAGAAACAGTTTTTCATAGAAAAGTTTTTTATTGATTAAAATGGCATTTTTAAAACTGAAATAAGCAAACCTTTTTGAGAGGAATGGTCTGAATCCATTCCATAGTGTTCACCTCAAACACATCCACCGCGTTTTCACTGTAGACTGACAGGTAGGGGGCGCTGTAGCCTAAGAGATGTTAATCATCCACAAGGTCAATCTAACGAAACCTTTTCCCAGCCACCCCCTGAGCCTTGTCTTTATCCCTTAGGTGTAAATAGATTCTCTCTACTCACAGCAGGCGGTGGGCGTCGCAGGCCACATCAGCTCCTGCTGGCGCGAGCGTCTTCCATGTGTGTCCACATACACAGCAATTTTGCTAAAGCAGAGCAGCACTTCTTTATTGGAGATTTCCACTGCACAAAGGGCATCCAAGTTGTCTGCCCTAATAAACGCCAATGTGGGGTCATCTGGGTGAAGTAAGCTGACTGGAGGGGCGTCTCCATGCAAACTGTAGCGCATGAAGCCCGCTTGGTAGCCTATACATAACTGCTGGCCGAAGAGTGCCATCCACTGGATAATTCCTGGAGCCTGAGATAAAGAAAGGGATGTTAGCGGTGCTAGCAAAGATGATCTTGAACACTATTTGCAATTAGGCTGCATATACTTGATTTTCAAAAATGACAAAGGTTTTGAATACTATACTTGTATGTCCATCAGATGGCAGTAGCGAGACTTGCTCTTGGTGATTTCGTAGCAGGAAATCTGCCGTTTAATGGCCAGGCAGAAGCAGGTGCTATTGCGCACAACCCCAGACACCAGTGCCTGGCAGTTTTTAGTATCTGCCACCTTATTCTTGTCAATCTCTCTCCCATCAAGCCCTGACATGGGGACCAGACACACTTGTCGGTTCCTGCCCGAGATGACGGCCATCAGGTGCTCTGAGGGCATCAGTTCTACATGATGCACTTTCTTAATGTCACCCACGCGAACAATTTCTATCAGAAAGAACAAAAATGTTCAATGAATGTTGGTCTTACATCAGTTATTTCAGTTTGAATAGACTTGTGCTTGAGCAATGGTAGTGAATTTGTCAAATGAATTTCGATTTTTGAAATTGAAGTTTGAATAAAATCAAAACTAGAAGATTTTCAAATCACATAAGCCAATATTTTATTTACAACAGAATGTAGATGTCTTTACTTCTGAGAGACTCTGCCTTTCTTAGGCATCCCCTTTATAGCTATTCATGTTACAGGCATGAAGCTGACTTAACTAGCTGCTAGATATTCTCCCAGCTTTTTCTTTTCAAAAATGTCTTGCTTTTTCAGCTATTTGTTGCCCTTGTGCCAACTTGTTTAAAACCTGTAGCAGGCATCAAATTTAAAAGGAGCTCGTTTGTTATGTTCTCTATGTTCGATTATGAATATGATTTTGGCTCATGTGATTTGAAAGTGTTTTAGTTTTTATTTTAAATAAAATTAAAAACTATATATATAATTAAATAAAAAAAATAAAAAAATCAGTTAAATCTTATTTTGAGAGTTTACAACCTTTAACAGTTTTGTAATCAGATGTCTGCTATGGTAAACAGGAAACATAGAAAAAAGGTATTTTCTGATTTTATCCAAAGAAAGGTAATTCACTTAGAGGCTTTACTAAAAATATTCATTATCTGTCACTCTGACAGACTGGGTTCTACATTTTCCATCAAGCTCTATTTTTATCTGTCGTCGTTTCATTCTCTCTAAAATTAAGTAAACATCTGGCATTCCAATTCAACAGACTCACTTTTTTCTGTCAAACTGATGGAGAGCATGTCAATGTTTTTAACATTTGAGAATTACAGACACTTTACCTCAACTACCCTGAAGCGACCTGGTAGCTCATACATCAGACTTTCCAAGGTTTAAGTCAACAACCTTTAAGTGACCAGTCTAGTTTTGTGACCACTAAGCCATGGACCTTTAGTTTACTT
This sequence comes from Enteromius anoplus, assembly GCA_032359395.1. Taxonomy (NCBI): domain Eukaryota; kingdom Metazoa; phylum Chordata; class Actinopteri; order Cypriniformes; family Cyprinidae; genus Enteromius; species Enteromius anoplus. The sequence goes on along the minus strand of JAUMHG010000067.1, from coordinate 14,087,269 downwards.
GGCGATGAAGAAATAGGACGATTAATAAAGGACATTTTACCATCTTTGGTGACGTGGATTACGAACAGTCCTTCCTCATTCCCTAAAGCAACTCGTTCATGATCTAAACAGAAAATGTGACAGTAAAGAATTTTGGATTAAACAATTGGTAAGGGTCTTTGCTTCCTAGCATAGTGTTGCTATGTCAAGACGAGTTTTGTGTGTCTCTGTACCTATAATAGCAGCAGTCTGGGTGGTTTTGATGAGAGGAAGGGTGCTGTCATACGCTTCTTTAGGCACATAAACGAAGCGCTCCTTAAGTTTGTTTTTCCTTAGGATGCGCTGAAGTTCATTCAAAGCGCACACCCACTTCGTCCTCTCTTGCTCATTGTCAGCAAGGATCAGGATGCATGTCTTCTGAGTGGAGGAGGCAGACAGCTGAGATGCTGTTACCTGTGAAATGAGAGGAGAACAATGTATAAAAACCAATTCACAAATGTCATGAAATGCAATGACTAATGACTGCCTAAGGCTAAAGTTAGTTCAGTCATGATCATTACATAATCGCTTGAGCGCTATTATTTGATCTGTGATATTTTGAAGAAACCATTGTGAGGAAAAATGCTTGATGAAAGAGAAGAATTTAGGGACTATTTCTACAAAGGCACAATGCAATTATTACATCAACAATAAAAAATAAGACAACAATACATTTTATAATTATACTATAATAATAATAATTCTCAAAACAACTACAAAATGATTTTTTTTAAAAACGTCAGAAAAAGAGATTCTACATTGATAAATTACAAATTGCCTGTGTGCTCTTACCCTAAAAATACATGGGATATCTTTCTTGTTAGCATGGATGACATCAGACTCCAAAACAGAGCTGGCGGAAAACTCTTCATCCCTGCTCAGGATAAAAGCGTGTTAAGCAAAATATATAAAATATTTGACTTTAATATTTGAGCAGCAAGATTAGAATCTTCTTCACCTCATGTCAATGACCTGGTTAACTACAACACCAGGCTGGGCGCCTTTTCCTTCTCCGAGCTCATACAGGAAAAGTTTGAAGTCACATACCACTGCCCAGACCCTCTGCCAACCCTTTTTCACTCCTGTGGGCTTTGGTATCTGGAAAAGCCAGTTAAAGCTCCATTACAGCAAACAAACAAAAAAAAACAGAAAACTAAATTTAGCAGAGCATATTTGGAAACTCTTACTCTAAGATGGCCCTCGTATGCAGTCCCGATGCCCCTCTGAGTGTCAATTCCCAGTTTGCCCTTGGTTTGGTCTGGTGCTACGGGGCACACGGAGGGTGCTTTATCAGCACAGGTGACATGACAGGAGAAGCTGCAGGCTGTAAGGAAATATGGAAGACAATGACAGTGAGCGTTACTGAGCATTCTGCCAATAAGGCATCCTTGGATTGGATACCCTTCAATAAACCTGAAAGGTTCACCCATATGACTTTATTTCTTCTGTAAAACACAACAGGGGAAATATTAAAGATTTATTCTGGTTCTCCTTGTGTGTTCCTCAGAAAAAAAATTAAGACATAGGCTTTAAATTTGTATTTACTGTCATCTTAACTACTTTAAACACCCAGACTCCTTTTTTTCCGTTGTCTCACCTTCACAGGTGCAGCCCTGACGGATAAGTCCCACCATCAGAGAGGTACACTGGGCACATTTGGTGGGAACAGTGTAGGTCTTCACACTAAACTGGTGTGCCTTAGGCTGCAGAGCAGAGAAAATCAGCAATGCAATTACACACAACCATATCCGTAGATGTTTTAACAGAAACGTTAATGCATTAAGAGAATGTGAGACAATAGCAGTATTGGGAACATTTTCAAAAGCTCAATAACATAATACAGCACAATACTAATTTTTTAATAAAATAAAAATGGTTTATGATATTAAACAACAAAATAGAAATGTACAGAAGGTTCTAATCATTACAGCAATACAAAATAGTTTAAATATTAGAGATCAGTAAAACAAAAAAATAATACATACATAGATATTTATACGATTTCAAAACATCTCAAATAAACGCTGTTTATAAATGAATCCAAAAAACAGAACAATAAGAAATGTTTCTTGAGCATGGAGAAACGGCTGATGAAAATTCAGCCTTGCCATCACATAAATAATTAACATTTTAAAAATATTCAAATGGAAAACAGTTATTTCTAACTGTAATAATATTTCACAATTTTATTGGTTATTGGGTTTTACTAAAAAAGACAGTCTTGGTGAGCAGAAGACTTCTTTCATAAACACTTAAAACTCATACCTACCCAAAATATGAGAAAAGTAGTGTAATCTAGAGAAATTGCTACATTTCTACGGTTGTAACGTAAACAGTTACCTTAGGTGATGAGTGTCCCAAGCTCCCATAGCCTGATCTGCAGGTTGGAGTCTGAAGACTACGTGACGTGTGGTCAATCAACTAAGAAGAGGACAGTACACAAGTACATTTTATTATATAAACAAAAGTGATGGTAAGAGATAAAGGAATGATTGACTCAAAATGAACATTCTGTCATCATTTCAAGTTCACAAAAGCTCAAATGATACCTCAATAGGCTCCATGTCACTGGCGGTGGATGGAGAGCGGGAGCGTGAAATACGCCGAGATCTTGAGTCTTCATCTCGTGATGGAGTGTTGGAAGGAGTGAAATCTGCCGAGTCGAGCTAAGATATAAAAAGATGGTAATTATCTTTACAAAATATGTCTATCCAGATACCAGAAGAATATGCAACCATGCAGAACGGTACATCAAGACCATAAAGCTTATCATGACAATAATATTTTTGCTGGAATTACACCCTCTAAGCAGAACAAAGGATGTGCACCCAGGCATCAAGCCAATGAGTGAAGGCACTACAGAGACCACACACCAACTACACATGCAAGATGGAAGAAAAGGCAGAAACAGCAGGGGGGGAAAAAAACAAAGCACAAACAATAAATCGAAGCATATCCACAATTTATGAGGTTCTTACATTAAAAGTGATCTGTAAAGGATTAGTTTACTTAAATGTGAAAATTCATTCATCATTTGCTAGCAGTCATGTCTTTCCAAATCTGTATGACTACTGTATAAAAATGTGGGATTGTTCTATTTTAATATACTTTTTAAAATGTCATTTATTCCTGTGCTGGCAAATTGTACTATTCAGCAGCCATTATTCTACCAATCACTCTAATATGCTGATTCCCTATTTTTGTGTTAAAATTAAAGTTAAAATTAGATCCAAATATTAAGCCAAGTAAGCGAATTCTATACGTTTCCATCTAAGCGGCCTTTTAAAATGTACCATGAAAACACATGGTAGGGAAAATAAACCACCAAGTGTAATTAACTAACCCAGTCAATAACCCAGATTCTCTGAAGTATATTAAAACATAACACTTCAATCACATACATGGTTCATATCTGTTCCAAGAGATGAAAGAAAAGTCCTCAAACACATTTCAGATGCATTTAAGCACTGAAGGTCTCATGCAAATACAGATATCACCACAATCAGTGCTGCCACCCATGCAGTTTTCAAAACACGCCGCCACAACTTTAGGAAAAAAACATGACAAAGGGGGGGATTTGCTCTGACACAGGACAAAAACGAGTCTTACGCGTCTGGTTTTGCTTCCAGGACCAAAAGAGGGTGATCGCTTTATATGGAGAGAGAAAAAGAGATGAAGAGGAGAGTCAAACTTCATGTACAAGTGTCAGCTGGATACTATCATGGCCTGGGACGGCAGATTGGAGAATGTCAGGAAGGGAATGAGGGCATGTAAGAACACGTTTAATCTCTGGTTGGATTTCTGGGCATAGTTTACATGCACAAAGGAATCACTTCACATCAAAGAACGCAAAGGAGTCACTACCACAACACATTTGAGTGGATGTAGGATCAGATAAGTACCCTGGATCCATGAACTATAAAGTTGGTAGAATATAATATCAATTCAATATAGAATTTAATGCAGGAAACTATGATTGAAAAGGATCAGTGTAGGTTAAAAAGGGTCTTTGTTACCATTGTCTTCTGTGATATGTACTTTTTATACTTAGCTTAGCTTAGCAACATACTAATGCCAAACTGTATTAGAATCAATAGCAAGTTGAGTTTCTTTTTCCTTTGGGAGTTTTATTACTGGAGAACGGCCTTTACTTGACTGCTTTTACATGTGTAAAATGAGAGACATTCTACTATAAGATGGCTGAAGAAGAACTTACATCTTCCCAAAATTCAACTAAAGAAGATGAAGAGGAAGAAAATGAGTCCTGATGGGCAACAGAATAAAAAAGCAAAACAGTAACCATACACATTATGACAGGAGCGGGGGGAAAAAACTGAAAATAATCAAAGAGATCAGAACGTGTCAGAAAAATACACAGGAATGATGAAAAATATTTCTTTGGAAATCAGAGCGAACCTATATGCAGATATCATCATGAACAACACCTGGGATCTCAAAACTTACATCAAACTGATCCAAAGCAGAAGTGGGTGCATTGAGGAATGCCAAGAAAGAATTCTGGGAATCCTGATGTTTCACTCCTAGAAATGATAGAAACACATTCATCAAAACACATTTTTTAAATCTTATCAAATGAAACTGTAACATAACCAGACTTTTTTATGTCACAATATGAAAAGCAAGGCTGAGTAGTTTGGATATTTGATTATCACTAGTGTTGTTATTTTTTTGTTAATTAAATGTTGGCAGTTACCTAAAATAAAAATAAAATAAAAATGAATTAAAGCTATACATGTATAAAAGTTAAATAATTAAAATAAATAAATACTTAAATAAAAACTAAGTAATATTCAGATATTTTTCTCAATTTTAAGAAATGTTACAAAATATATAAACAATAAATGAACCACCTCTCCTCAGTCTCAGTTCCTCTGTCTCCTTCCTCAGCCTCTCAATTTCTGTAAGCAGTTCCTGGTTTCTACTTTCCGAATCTTGCAATTTGCTGTAAGATACAAATAACAGACAAACAACTGTCACTCTATTTAAATTCGCCTCAATTCGAAAAGAGAGTGAACAAAATAAGCTAAACTTAACTAAAGTTCTACTGACCAAGTCAAAAGACTTCACATAATTCATTTTAAATTAAATCAGCAAAGCAGATCTCTAGTTTCAGTAAAGTTGAGAAATATGCTGATATGTGTGGTCTTACCATTCTGTGCTAATGTTGGATGCTTTGACTTTGTTAAGCTCATCCTGGATGGACTGTTTGGCTCTGATCTCGGCATCCAGTGCAGACTGCAGCTCCAGACGCGCAGACATGTCCAGCTTAGCAAAGCGCCTCATCTTCCACGGCATGTCCTAACAAATGAGAGAGGCCCACCACATCAGACAAGCTGGAAGAAATGACAATTTGGGTTTCATGTTTATCTCCTGTGTGCATGCCTCACCGTTCCTCTGGCTCCTAAGCTGGTGTTCCTCAGCCCTTCAAGCTCCTCTGTCATTTTTGTGGCTAGAGCTTGGAGGTAACCACGAGCATCCTTCTCATCGCTTACCCTGTATAGATTAGTTTAGTTCGAAATGTGTATATGCAACTGTATTCATGATCTGGATCCACAAAACATGCAGACATGTGAAAAGGTCAGGTAGCTTAAGAGTGTAAAAGCACCTAACCCTGATCAAAAGCCTAAAACAGATATTTCCTGAAAAATGTATCCCCCAAATCTAATTGGTTGATTGGAATGTTGATCCAGGAACATCTTGTACTTGGTGAAATCATGCTCACCGTAAAGGTCATCATTATCATGTATTTCTCTGCAAGTGTGATGTCACGTGGCTGCAGGTAGGGGGCTCCACTCACCACTGGATGATCTCAGTGATCTGGGCTTCCCAATGGGCAACGCTCTCCTTCTTATCAGCCAACTCTCTCATCTCCTCCTCCAGTTGCCTGTGACTACTGCTAAGCTGCTCATACGTAGAGCTCAGCTGACAAGAGAAAAAGAGACCACAAAGAGTTAAGAACAGAAAAAGTAAAGATATGAGGTAGCATTGGGTGAATCTCCAGAATATAAGATTGATTGCAGAATATAAGGTGGTTGTAAGCATGTTGCTACCCTTGCTGTTATAACTTAAAATTTTATTGTTATTGTTAAATGTATATTTTGATCACATTACTGCATATATATTTAAAATATACAATTATATATATATACAATTATATATATATATATATACATATATATATAATTTTATATTTAATATTTAAAGCTAAAAATAAATAAAATAAATATAAAAAATACAAATACAAAAAATAAGCACATGAAATTAGTAGAACTTAATTACTAGAACAAGAATTAAATTTTATATTTACAATATAAAACAAAAAATAAAAAAAAATGCAAATCTATCTATATATCTGGAAACTCACAGGTTTGGAATAGCTTATGGGTGAGTAAATGAATGTCCATTTTAGACTGAGCTATCCCTTTAGTTATAAACTTATGTCATTTTCTCTAATTTTATCATCTGATCAATTAGAAAAGTAAACTGTTCTTTGTTTAATAGGTAAATGAACACTGTGCGAAAGACAGGAAGCAAACATAATGTGTTACAGCAAGTCCATGCAAAACCTCTGCAGTGCTCTTTGATAGGAATGTGAATTTATTCAGGCATTTCATATCCTGGTTCAATTCCTTCCAAATGCCATCATTCTTGCTTATGTTTCTAAACCTCATCCAATCTGGCATTTGACATGACAGCTCTTGCCGGCTGCGCTATTGTTTTAAACTGCCTTTGTGTTTGGGGTTTCCAGGTATTTTTACGAAATGAATACATGTTTAATATCCATGCCACTAAAAATAAGGAGCCCTTTAATACCTGATATGTCCAAACTTGCAGAATTATTTGACTGGCTGATTCCGATTTTAACCTGCAGTCCAAAGTAAACAGTGACTGAGCCAAGAAGTAATTTTTGTGTAAGTGTGTGTGGTTACAATCTCTCTCTAGGAATGTTAGCAGATTTGGGGAAAGAGTGCCAGAGGAGAAGGGGAAATTTTTAGAGGGTTGATGTATACGTTTTGTGATGAAATAGACACAGGCTAATGAAAATCACAAGCATTGGCACATGTGATTCCGAGAGTGATAGAGATCTCACTTTCTCCACTTCACTCGCAAGCTTCTTGTTTTCGTCTGTCAGATGGGCTCTCTCCCTCTCGTACTTCTGCTTGCACTCCGTCAAAATCTCCTCTCGCTCAGTTTGGCTGTTACAAACGCAAAAATGAACATGATGAAGTTTACAGTACAGCTACATTCTGCTACTATGAAAACTCATTGGAAAGAAACATAATGGAACGTTTACAGATCATGGTTCTTATACTCAATATATTCAATTTATGCTTCTAAATGTAATATAAAAACAGGCAAGAAAAGCTGTAAACATCTACCTATATGCATAATGTGCCAGCAGCTGTAAGAGTGCACGATGCTTTTAACGAGAACGTAAAGTAACTGTTCAAAAACATGGTCACATATATTCACACATGTACCTTTCTCTGCCGGTTTTCTCCAGTTTGTCTTTAAGCATTCGAATCTCTTTCTGGAGTGTGAGGTGTTGACCCTCAGCATCACGTAGCTCCTTCTTCAGGCCCTTCAGCTCGCTGGTGTGGAGCGTCTCTCTGTGACACAACTCCTCCTCGTACTGCACGTTCTTCTTCTCCAGCTCTGCCCGTATGCGCGTCAGCTCCTGCTGTTGGTCTGAGCCTGCCGCGGCGTGAGCCGGCCCGGTTTGTTTCAACTGCTGTAGGAGGACCAACACCAATGTAAGTAAAAGAAGCTGGTGCTCAGAGAGTACGACAGCATTGAAGCCAATGATTTATCCCACTTAATAAGCATTAAACGGTTAAGTATACACACTTGTATGCCTGTTTTACAAGAAACCACATAAACACAGTTTATGAAAAACAGCTGAGAAAGAAAACGTGTAAGTATATCGGATCTGGCAGCTCTTAAAGTGACAGCAGTCTAATATTCCTGGTGTCTGTCATTCGTGTTAATCTCTCACTGCTCTTAATTAAATCACTTTTGTAACTTTAGTATATACATGGTATATACACAACATTTCTAAATAACCAATTATTAGGAAATGTATTAATGCCACCTTCATCACTTGCAGTTTCTCCTCCAACTGTCTGCTATGCTGTTCGGTTTTCTCTCGTAGCTTTCTCTCTTTCTGAGCTTCTGCTGCCTGCTCCTCGGCCTGGACCTCCAACTGAAAAGAAAACACCACAAACATCAAATACGCAGCCAACAAATCCACACAAAATACGACACCACTGATGATTTTTAGGCACTGCATCAAAATGACAAACATGCTGACTTGGCTTATATACAGATGTCTAAGTATACCTCTTTGCACGTTCTCTCAGCTTTGCGAATCTCTAGCCGTAGAGCCTCTAGTTTCTGCGAAACTCCTTCCATCTCCTCCTCTTTGTCTTTGAACTGTCGGCTCAACCGCTGCTTTTGTGAGCGCAGATCGCTCAGCTGCTCGTTTACCTCAGAGAACCCTTCTATGGCCATCTTCTTTTGACTGTGAGCCTCCTTTAGCTCCTTCCCTTGAGCTTTCACCTTCTCTGCCAAATCCAGCAACTCCTTCACATATTCATTACAGAATCAAAGTTAACACGACTTAAGGCTGGAATGTACTACAAATCTATTTCCAAAGACTGGACGGGTTAGCGCTAGGGTTGGGCGATGTCGACCAATTTGGCATCGTACGATGTCTAATGTGAAACATCGCAATCGACGATGGCATTAGTTGTATTTAAGACAGCAAGCCCCACCCCACGACTGACAAAAACAACAGTGTTTGTGTGAGCAGATGAGAGATGATTGCGCACAGGAATGATTGTGCTAGAGTTGCGCTCGGATGACACATCAAGCGTGTGCAAGGGTTTGAAATGAGTTCGCGGGCCCCGTTTTTTCGCATGTACATCTGTTTTCCTCCGCGGAAATGATTTACCGCGCTCGCCAGCATCAGTTGTGCGCTTGCTTATTAATGCCATGGATTTGCCGCCACATATTAAGCGTGTTTTTCGCGAGCTGGTTGCCGCGGCGGGGCAGTGGATCGTGATGCCGGCTCAGTATCGTGATGTCTATCGATGGCATCGTCTATCGACCCAACCCTAGTTAGCGCTAGCTAATTTGTAGATATTGGGCATATTGTATTATTGACACTGATTTTGATTCCATCTTATTGGAAGATATCAAACATGTTTGATATTATGAGATATTTTGTCATGCATCTTCCTACCAATGGGAATGACTTCTGGTAGTGTGTGATATGTTTAATGCTAGATGCACAATATTTCTTTGTAACAATTTACAAAGTTGATTGACACATTTTTAAAGTAATTTAGTGTACTCCAGCCTTTACTGTCTATGACCAACTATTTACTAGTCATTAAGCTAAAGAGTAATCTGTCAAACAGCATGGTTAAAGATTAGTCAGCTCAAGTCACTGTTACCATTATTATATGCCAACAGTCACAAACAAGGGAACTAGCTGGTCTTTTATGGCAATAACACTGAAAAAACACAGAATTGACCATCTTTAAGTGGTTAACTGGTCTCCCAGTCTAGCCAAGCTGAGTTTTTAGAGGCATTATTGTCAGATTAACAAGCTGACCATCAGCCTGGCCAGACTGGAAGACAACTAGTAAATCCTAAACAAGTTTAACTCATTTAAACGTCCTCATTTTGGATTAACGGCCAACATGATTAGAGTTGGTAAACACTTTGGATCACCTGGTGGGGGTGTGGTTGAGCTAGTAAACCAGACTACAAACACCTTGACCTAGTTGACAAGCTTCAGCACCCCAAACTGGTGTAGAAACAAGCTAACAGTATGATCATATGCCTATTTTCAAAATACAACAGAATTGTACCTTGTGCAGATCATCTTTCTCTTGCGTGACACTCTTCAGATGTTTCTCTAAACCTCTGATGACCTTAGACGAGTCTTCTAGGTCTCTTCGAACTGTGCTGGCCTCCTCCAACTGCTGTTCCCGTTGACCAGAGTCTGACGTGACGAAACATTAGAGTCTTTGTCTAGATATGTCACTACACTCAATTGGTAATCAATAGAGTACAATGAAAACCCAAGACCAGGAGTGTGCCCTTGACTGAGCGTGTTCTAACGCAATATTGAGCTCTTACCTGCTATCTGTTTCTTTAGGATGTCAATCTCACTCTTTAAACTCCGGATCTCTACCTCTTTATTGGCATTTACTGGGGCGTCCGGATCAGTGTACTGCAGTGCCTGCACTGTTTGCGTGGACTCTAAGGGAAAAGGGATGTTTCAGAGAGACAGAAAGATCAAATATGATTTAGTGTGGTTATGGTAGTACCCTCACCCTGTAGTTTACGGGTAAGTTCGGTCTTCTCCTGCTCTAGACGTCGGATCCTTCTCTCATAGGCCTCTGAGGCTAAGCTCTCCTCCAGAGTTCGCTGAAGATCAGCATCTACCTGTGGTGGTCCAATAGACTCCCGCAGACACCCTCGATCTGACAGTGTACTACAGAGGCACATCACACAAAGAAAGTTTACATTTTGTAATGCGCAGAATAAATCAAGTTGTTAAAGTGCGCTTCATCCTATACAACTGTTCAAAAGTTTGTGGTTAAGATTTTTTAGCATTTTTAAAATATATCTCAATATATTTTCAATTATAATTTATTTCTGTGATGTATCAGATAATACTTCAGAAATCCCTGCATATATCTGAAATAGAAATCTTTTGTAACAATGTATATGTCATATTATTTTTTATTTTTTTTTTGTAAAATGGCATGATTAATAAATATCTGACTCACCATTTGCTTGTGTAGGTGAAGCCTACGAATGGGAGGTGGTGTCCAGAAAATGTTGTGTGTGATGGTGGGGGCAAAGTCTCCTATAATATTTTAGAAAAACAATGCCTCGATGCATCAAAATAATCCAGTTCTATATAAAGGAATATCTGAGAGGAAATGTGTCTCTTCAAAAATCTATTATTCACACATTAAGGAAGTTGTGTGGAATAAATGCATCAGCTCCAGGATAAAATTAGAAAGAAACTAGACACATACACAGTTTTTGAGGCAATCATCATCCACGTCAAAGTTGGAGGTGTCAGTGGGACTGCTGACATCGGGGATGTAGGGGGCTTCACATGTGCGGATGTTGTCCCAGTCGATGCCTGTGAAAAAGGGGTGCTGTTTGAAGTCATCGATCCCATTCTGGCCTAAACGGTGTTCTCTGCTGCAGATCAGCCGCCGTACAAGATCTTTAGCCTCCTCAGACACATCTGTCACCTGAAGTGGGAACTGGAAGCGCTCCTGAGGACCAATGAGTTAAAACATACTTAGTGCTCAGTGCTACGCATTGAGACTCTTTCAAATATCTCTGCCTAGCTACGCTCGTTACATGTGCTCCATTAGTTAAGTCCCACACAAAACTAAATAAACCTTGATGAATAGGTGAATTTTTACCTCATTGTTAGGATGAGATGACTAATCCAGAAAAAAATTGTGAAGAAAAGACAAAAAGAATTTGTAATTCAAAACGTCTTCAATCCACTCATGACTTTTTGTTTTATAAGAGAGACAAACAAACTTTCCTGGTGAACTAAAAAAGGAACGGGTTACCTAGAAATTAAGCTACTCTACTGCAAACAGATTTCTAAAAAAGAACCACCACAATTAAAAAGTCAAAAGTGTAATTTCTCATCACAAAACGGAACTGCATAAATAGCACTTGTTCTCCTGAACAAGAGAATGTTTTGATTCTCCTACAAATTACACATCAATCAATCGATCACCTTTATTTATATAGCGCTTTTAACAGCTCAGTTTCAATAGGATTTTTGTAATCAAATCAATGATAACGGCTGGAAATTAAGTACACATAATACCTTTAAATACGGTTCGGAATATAACAGCACTGTATTGCACAGAATCACACGTTGGTCTACAATGCAAACCTTATGATTCATGATCTTTCCATAGGTCTCCACCAGGGATTCGGCATAAAAGGGCGTCTCTCCATACAGCATCTCGTACATGCACACACCCAGAGACCACCAGTCACACTCCGGCCCGTACTTCCCTTTCCCGTCCTCCATAGCCTGCAAGATCTCTGGAGAGATGTAGTCCGGGGTCCCAACTGCCACAGAGGACTGGACCTGAGAGACAACACAAGTTATAACACAAGCAGTACGCTGAAAGAAACCATGTTCTTGACAATTCACGATTGAAGATCAAACTCACTGTCCCATCTTCCATGAGCTTGAGGCAGGAGCCAAAGTCAGCCAGCCGGATGTGACCATTCATATCCATTAGGATATTGTCTGGCTTAATATCCCTGGTTACACATAAAACCCAAAAAGAACTATAAGAAAAAAGCCACGGTGTGTGTATGTATATATTAAGTAAAATTTTTATCATTATGTTGTGTGTATATATGAAGAGTTCATTTGCAAATAACAAAGACGATGGAGGATGTATAATTAATCATTTCGATGAACTTGCTGAACCTGTGATATGTTCTTCAGGGCTTAAAAGGAAAATAAAAGCTAAACTGTTTTCACAGAACCTTGCAAAAGCAGCACGTAAATGTGGTGAGAAAAAAGTTCTGTGTATTGCATGTAATCACATCCATGCAATCTAGGATCACAACTACAACGTTTGTCAGGCATCTAGTCGTCTGAGAAGTTTACAAAGAGTGGTTTTTAACTCTAAAACATAAATTGTGGAGTTGTCTGCTTTTCAAAAAATGACTGCTTTTGCTATAAAACTGCGTTTAAAAAAATAAATATACGCACAATTAATTTGAATGTAAAAAATATATTATATTACTTGCACATTTGCAAATTAACTCTTCATATATAGTTAAATAAAAGGTATATGTATTTGACCAAACTGGTCAGCCATGTGCAGGTGGACTAACCAAGAGCCTTTGGTGTCTAAATTGGGGTCAAAGGTCATGTACACCCGTCATCAGACCTACACACTCTTGTCGTATTACATTTATAAAAATAACAGCATTATTTGTGCCAGATTTCTAAATTGTCAGAGATGTTTCGTACAATATCTGTTTAAGGCATCTACGTTTATCCCCAGCAATAAATCACACCACTGTCCTGTGTGTGGCACAAGTAAAAGAGACACGTGCACGCTATCTCAATCAAACAGCCGGGGGATTTACCAGCATCAGCACACCATTAATCAAAACCGCTCATAAGCCCTAAAACTCTAGTTTTTGTAGCATTTTACAGCCGACAACATTTCAAGCTTATACAGTGTGTGTAAGCTGTGATCTTCCAGCTTAGGCAGAGTTTTAGTACACTGAGTGAGGAGAGTATACTGAAAAGCACAGAGATGTTAATTATTAATGCAAGATATGAAGATATATATGTGTGCGTGTGTGAGAGATGATAGGTGAGAGGCAGGCAGCCACCCCCTGCTGTCGATCTGTTGAATAGGATGAACCATGTTAACACAGAGAGGCCTGTCTGAGATTGTGTGAGGAACTCTGTGGGTGGTGGAACTCTTTTCATAGTGGCTTGACCTCATCCACACCGAATAATGAAGCAATATTGTAGGCAACACTGTAATGTTTATAATATTCTAGACTCCTGTGTTGGGTGTTAGTTTCGTAAGTAGTTTAACCATTAAGAAATCACCCAGAATTTTTTGTAAAACATACAATTTATGTATATTAACATAGAATTACAACAAGATTTTATTTAAAACGTATTGTATACATACGATTTTAATTTACCTTAATATTTATAATACATACATATTAACTATGAAATTATTAAATAGGATATACATATAAACACACACACACACACACATATATATATATATATATATATATATATATATATAAAAATAAAGGTCAGTGCAACAAGACGCAAGGACAACTCGCAATTATTACAGAATTTATGTACAGAATCAATTAGGTTTATGTTTCGGTAAGACTAGGAGTTTATGCTTTAATTGAAACACAAAATATCTATAAATACGTTTATATTTTTTCAACAGCAAAATTCGAACCTAACGCACAGCAGCTCTCTCCACAGTCGTAATCCATGACCAATTCTGCAGACCATCCAAGCCTCACATTTTGCTGAATCTGTCACCGAGGAACTTAACTTAAACAGTTTTTTTTCTTTTGAAAAGGGTTTAAGCTTGATTGGGCCATCACGGTCCAGTGCTACAGAGCAAACATCAGAAAGCAGAAGAGGACAAGCTAAACCAATTACAGAGGTTGAGAAACTCTGAGCCAAACAAATGTGCTCTACAGAGTCCTTAGATTAACACTATAAGCTAACAATGTTTACCACAGATAACGTGAAAATACTCATGACACAGCCATTGGCGATGACTCCATAGCTCCATAATCATTATTACTCCATCCTTGTGTGTGGAACTCATTGCTGAGCTTATATTTATACTGCTAAACGTGGCTTGTCTTAGATCTACAGTACATTACATTTGGTTAACCTGGCCGCATGCCTCGTGCTAGGCTAAATGCAAGTTATTTTGTAATGGTGCATTAAGGGGTCCAGTCTGGTCAGCAGGGGTTGTAGTGTAGGTGATAATTGGGTGGCTCTGTCCCGAGCCGCTGTCTTAAGGAGCAGCGGACTGCGAGCAGAGGGAGGTAATCCCACTTTAAGACCACAATAACCATCTGTGAGCACCATCTGGCCCGACCTCATGCCTACCACAGGGAGAGCTGGTCAGCTATAGATAGGAAGAAAAAAAAGGGGGGTGGGACTCATTGTATGGGGATGTTGGATGCATTTAAACAATTCATTCAGTCCTTTATTTTAAACCAGCACTGAGCTCAATCTATAAAAAAATAAAAAAATAAAAAAACTGGAAGAGTGGAGTATGTTGAAACTTCCACTTGTAGGTCAAGGCCCTGTTGTTGAAAAAAAGCTGTTCTACAAGCATTAAGAACACCGTCAATGTCGCCAAACAAAGCTCTTTATGAGGTCATCCAATCACCTGCACTGGTTCAGATGAATACGGCTTTATCCTCAGGCAACGACTGTGCATCTTTCTCTTTGATAAAGGTTCTTTACAGGTAATTAGAGATACCCCTCCTGACTTTTGAGGTGCGACAAGGCATGTCTTGGTGCTGAGTCTTGTCTTATATGTAATATATTACATGTCTTCCAGGCTCCTTAGAAATCAGCTGATGCATCACACATATGGCTTTGATCAATAGCAGGACACACATATGGCCCTTATCAATAACTGAATATAATGCAATGGTCATGCACAACAAAAACATGCAGATTCTAGTTCATCCATTTGGTTCTAGGGCTGTGAGATGGGCCGGGCCCTTTTTTAGGGGAAGGATCCGAGAGCACCCTATGCAAATATCTGGCCGAGAGGAACCAGGCACTTAACACCACTTACAAGCACAATCTCTAAAAATCCTCCACTTTAACACAACAGCTTGCCCACTTAGTCTAATGAGGGCTGGGTGAAAGCAAGAGCTCCAAGCTTTTCCTGGAATGATCTTTCGGGGCAGGAGCCGACTAATGTAATCTGGAGACTGGATACAAAGTGAGAAAGCTGTATTTAAAATGTGAATGTGAATCAATGAAGTGACTGAAGTCATTTGAGATTTATTAAATCCATTTAAAAGCATAGTTTAATAAACTTTTAATCCTTGCCAAATTGTTTTTCACTTTTTTCCATGGTAGATGCATCATATCAGATTTGATGTCAAAGCTGAATGATAAATTCATTGCCATGCAACTTATGATGAAAACATTAAAAGTAAACTTACTTAAGGTATAAGAATAAAAGTTAAATAAAAGTGAAATCGCAATATGATTCAGTGTGTGATTTAATTAAATAAATGTATTAAACATTTTAAAGTTAATATGTTTATAATAGAATAATAATATAATATGATAAGATGTAATATAATATATAAATCATTACTTTTTATAGCAGTTTTAAATTTAAATCTTGTTTTGTTTGATATTTTTAATCATCTTTAATATTAATAATAATATGTATTATTATTAATAATAATAATAATAACAATTTGTATTAATATAATTAACATTATTACTATAGTTACATTTTTTCTTACTTTATTTGCAAATTTTCAAGTGTTACAAAATGTTCAATATTTAAAAAATACTGTTAAAATGACATTTTAACATGTGACTATATATAAAGAAAAATCTAAATAAAATATACATTAAATTATAAGCAAATAGTAAAGTACAAATTATTTTAACAATAATTTTTTTTTTAATTATTATTATTATTAAAGTCATATTCAATTCACCACATTTATTGCCACACTTTGTAGTCCTACATACACAAAGTTCTAATTATTTTAATAATAATAATAATTTGTATCATAGTCATATATAAATTACCACATTTTTACCAATTATGCAGTACTACAAGCACAAAACCGGGAGCTCCTCTTTTTAAATTTTAAATCACTATTATCACTATTTTTTTTAATTAATTTAGTATTGCTATTTTATAGGGCCTTTTATTTAACTTGAAAGCATGTTTTTTAGGAAAAGGGCATGTGAACATTCTGCTAAACATTCCCCTTTACGTCCATAGAAGAAAGAAAGTCATACACGTTTGTAAGGGTGATTAAATAATGAAAGAACATTCTTTTTTAAGTGAAATAGTCAAATTTTTAGAAGGTACAGAAGTAATTATGCATTCATGCAAACTGTGGTGTCTCAACTACTTTCACACAGTACATCCACCCTCAAACATACAGATGCGCTTATTCCCAAATGCACACCCTTTAACATGGCTTGCTCATAGAAAAACACACCCACGCCAACCCCATCCCTAGAGACCGATCCACTCTGTCCCCACCCTCCACAAACCAGGCGTGCCAAACTCTCACGAGAGCAGAGCTGACCACACCTCTAACCCCATGATTACTGCCTTTAACTTTCCCCTGCCTGTCCCTCTGGGTGCCCCAAAAGCAGCGACTAAAAGAGTTGCATAAAAGTTTTTGAGGAAGACAACAGGACTATATTGGAGAAAGTGTGTGTTTGTATCAAAATCATGCGTCTGGTGGGACTGTTGAAGCACACCCAAAGTCCCAACACAAACACATTCATCACACTAAAGGCTCTATGCAACTGGTGCCTGTCAGTATGCAAATGTTGACACTTCCTGCGTTATAACCGAAGATGGGTTCCAACCCAGCCTGCCCTCAGACTAAACACAGCCTTTTCCGGCTCATTGCGCTTGCTCTGATTTCATGCATGCTTAGCTGATTTGAAAACCCCATAAAATCAAAATGGGTGTTTTTTGGCTTTTAATCCGCATGGATTCGATTTGAGGTCAGCTTTATGCTAATATACACTACCAATCAAAAGTTTGGGGTAATAGAAAAACAGTAATATTGTGAAATATCTATACAATTTTAAAGTGATGGCAAAACTGATTTTTCAGAAGCCATTATACCAGTATTCAGTGTCACATGTAACTAGAAACAAGATCATGGCAAAATAAGGAAGAGTCGTTTAATACACCTAACCCAAACATCTGCTTTCAATTAAGAAGCTATATTTTGGCCAGTTAATAAGACATCTGCTTTCAAATGTCATCAAAAATCATATATTTTCAATAAATAAAAGAGTTTTACAAGACTACAAATTGGATTTCTGTGAACAGTAGGTCAGTGATAGGATTATACACTTATTGATATGGAATCAAAAAAGCAATGTATTGATTTCTAAAGCCACTTTTTAATGTCTATTCAATGCTTTCATCTGCCACAATGATTTATTAAAAATAATCATCATTCATATTTTCAGCAAAAACAGACATATGAAATTAATTTAATGAATGAATGACTGATGAACAACCTTTGTTTAAAGAGCCATGACCCACCTGTGAACATAATGTAGCTGATGCACAGAGTCAATAGCCAAGACCATTTCAGCCAGATAGAACTTGGCCATGTCTTCAGGCAAACGATCTTCAAATTTACTGAGCAGAGTCAACAGATCTCCCCCTACATAGTAGTCCATCACAAGGTACTGGGAGGAGAGAGAAACAAGACGTGAATAAGAACATGAGAAACAAAAATAATGGGAAACAAAGACATCAATCACAGGCATTTTAGATATTTGAAATTCCCTTTACCCTTGGATTAACCCATCTCATCTCAAATATCCTTGACATTCTTTCATCTAAAATCTTTTTATCTAGTTTCATTCCCTCACACTCCCACTCATGAAGCTGAACCCAAAATGATCATTCATATTAGAGCCTCTTTTCTTCAGTCACGCTACATACAACACGGCACAGATAGATATATAGTCTGCTATAAAACCGTGTCCCTTGGAATTTTGGAAGCAGTGATGAACGATCATTACATTATCCCCCCCTCTGGACCTTATCAAGTGAACGTGAATCAGACCCAATGTGAGCTTGAGAGTTCTCACGCACCAAGTTGTTCTCGTCCTGGAAAGCATAGTGTAACGTTGTGATCCACTGACTGTCCCCGTTCACCAGCACGTCCCGTTCCTCCCGAAAACATGCCGTCTGAAGAATTAAAAAAAGGGTAACATTTCAGAGAAAACCACTTTTTTCGAGTCAGCCATCAAATATGTGCCCCACATATTTAGAATGACTCCAACCAAGGAGTCTGTTTCTACAGTGAGGAATGGTTTCTGAATCATATAGAGCAAAGACCGTTTGTTTTTAAGTGGTTTCTCATGTAATGTGCGAGAGGAAGCTAAAGAATGATAGGGATATCGGAGAAACGGCTGCATCAGCTGAATGGTAAAGCCTGATGCTAACTGGATCAAGATTTGCACATTATATAAAAATCAGTCTTGAGAAAGCCATTACCGAATGCCATTCGGTTTGGACCAAATCTGCTGAATGAAAGAAAGAGACGTGTAAAAACATCAGCTCACCTCAGCCCTTTTGAGCATTTCCCATTTGTTAAGAATCTTCATGGCAAATACTTTGTCTGTATTTTTCACTTTTACAACAGCAACCTGTGAAAAAAAGACAAGAACATAAGTCCAGAAGCAATCTTACACATAATACGGCCTGGAAACAATGTTTTTATTGGCATTCATACACAAGTGTTACTCAGCTTGCTTGCTAAAAGTGATTCCATAAACATTTAGTGAAGGAAAGTACAGCAGATTATGAGCAGTGTTGGGAGTAACAGGTTACAAAAGTACATTTACATTTACATTTATTCATTTAGCAGACGCTTTTATCCAAAGCGACTTACAGGTGAGCAGCTGGGGGAATG
>JAUMHG010000067.1:14047650-14060177 GCA_032359395.1 Enteromius anoplus | reverse complement strand
CTGTGTGGAGCACTGGCTGTTGTCAGACTCCCTGTGCAGACAATAATCTCACTGCATTATTACAATTAATGACAAAACTAATGTTTGGAAATGTAATTGCTACTGCAAAAGATAGAGATAACAGACTTAAAACCATTTTTTGTTGGTGAAAATACTAGTGGCCTAAGACTTTTGCACAGTACTGTATTTTTTTTTTTTTTGTTAATGTTTATTTTGCTCAAGTAGTGAAAGTTTTAGTTACAGTTTTAGTAAATGATATTAACCCTGATGCAAAGGGACAACATTTATGCGGTGTACAAATACTGCTTTAAAAGAAAGTGTCAGACTAAACTCATTAGCATTGTGGGACTGGAAAAACACGTCCCGTCTTTTTGTCTCCTACCAGACTGGTTAAGGGTGTGCGTGACACAGTGCTCGTGAGAATCTGCGTGTGCTCGTGTAAATTTGCCCTCCCCGCTGTATTTGGGGACAGGCGTGTGTGCAAAGGAGGATGCAAAGAGGAATACTAGGCCTTGAATGCGTGTTCCCACATCCAATCCTCTGGCAAGGGGACATCTGGAAGCCATAAGAGAGATTATTTACGGCCACGGTGAGGTAACAACGCAAAAATGCCGCTTCCAGAAGAACACTTCCCAGCTCCTGCAGCTAAAAGACCTGAGGATGGCCTTGCTCTGCCGTAACCAGAGAGGCTAATAAGGCATTGAGAGCATTAACACAACAGCAGCTATGGCAATTGGCAATGTGCTCAGGACATTGCAACTTTAAGCAGCAGAGGCTATAATAATGCAAACAGTGAAACTTCATTATTGACATTTTGTACCCTTACTATCTTGCTTAATCTGAAAGTCCCAGTGCTTCACTACTGCTACTGCTAATAACAGCCATAAATAAGACGAGTCCCAACAGACTGAATAAATTACATTTACAAAATGAAGGGGCACTGAACAGGGGTTCCCTTCATAGATGTGATGGCAGCCCCTGTTATTAAACAAGCTGGCAGGATATCAAAGGAATTAAAAAAAATCATGGGTGCTTTCAATCCCTAAGGCAAAGTCATGGCTCACAGTAGCATGTAGTTAGCGGGGGGTGATATATGAAACCCTCGTGAGGACAGGGGAAAGCATTAAATCATTAATAAGTACCAAACGTACATAAACAGGCCTGAGAATCACTTTCATACTGCATAAACATGCAATGGGGCGATAAATTGTGTTTAATGCTAGAGTGAGCACCCACGATGCCCAAATTCCCAAAGCAATATACACCACCCCTAAAGCATCCCCTATTGCTACTGAAGCATGGCTTGTGCCAGACAAGACAAAATTAGTCAAAACCACTGCAATGCACAAACAGGATATTCCCAAAATACAATGAAGCCAGAGGAAGAACAAACAAAGCCATAAGATCATGAACGTTTCATGACTCCTGTGCTAATGTTCATCAAGAGAAAACTGCAAACAGATTGGATAGGAGAAGAATTGCCCATCAGACATGCCCGAAACTGAAGCCCCATGCTGTAAGTGCATTAATGGAGCAAGAGTGCAAAACACACGGCCCGTTTAGCACAGGCAGCTATTTTAAACATTCACTGAATGCAGGAAGGTTATGTGACAAATGACATAAACAGAAACTCTGCACACAAAAGACAGAGATGAAATGTGATGTTAAACACGTCAAAAACACGTTTGACACTTTGCTGCTTTATATGCTGATTATTGCAGCTCTCTGTGCTCCAGCTGTCGCATCACCCATTTTGTAAAATGATCCAGCTACTTTTTCCATCGACATAAATACATTGAGTCATGCTACTGCATCAGTGTTAGATAAGATGCGATTAAAACACAGGAAGTAACCATTCACCTTTATAAGAACACCATCAGTCCCAATGGGGAGCGAGAGGACAGACGGACACCAGAGAGGGTGTCTTGCTTTAAAACAAATGTATTAATAAAATAAACAGATGTGGTAACCTGCTGATTTTGTCATTAACATCATTGCTAAAGTCTTAAGTGAGAAAATAAAGAGGAAATTGAAAAAAAAAAAATAATAATCTTTATGTTATTCAAAACTTGCAGGACTTTTTTCTTCTGAGGAACACAAATAGCAATCTTTAGAATAATGCTCACGCTGCCTTTTCCATGCAGTTAAATTTGATGGTGGTCATCATAAAAATGGAAAAAACTAAATGAATAAAAGCGAAATTTCTGACCAACATTGTGTTTGTGATTTTCGATCTTTTTGATTGGTTTCTGCTCTGGATTTTTATTGTTATTGTTTATTGTCAGGTTTGTTTGCTATGCTTATTTGCAGAGCCACACATTTTGGGAAAAAAAGTAAATCAATAAATACAAATTATTATTATTATTATTAAAAAATTAAACCAAATTAAAAATATAACTATTGGAATATTTAAATGTGATATATCACTGTTAAAAAAATTACATAATAAAAATATAATTTTTAATAATATTTTTATAATTTTTTAATTAGATTAAGACAGACATATATATATATATATATATATATATATATATATTTGCCATATATATGCTATATTCGCTTTTCAAACATTAAACCACCAAGCCTTTATTTTGGCGGATCAACTGAAATCTTGCAGGCCAGAGAGCTCTTAAAGGAATGGTTCACCCTCAAGTAGTGCCAAACTTGTATGAATGTCTTTGTTCTGCCGAACACAAAGGAAGATATTTTAAAAACAGCCTGGTTACAAACTTTTTGAGTAAATGATGATCGAATTTCTATTTTTAGGTGAACTATTGCTTTAATGCTTTTCTTTTGTTGACTAAAAAAGATAATTCATAAGTGATTATAATTATAGGTTATACAAGTTGGAAAGATGTTTTGAGCACGTCCAATAACATGACATTGACACAAGAGCTGTGAAAGCTTTCTACAGACTGCCTGCTCTTGTGCTCAATTTGCAGGGATGTAAAAATACCGGCATTAGTTTTTCAATCAACATAATACCACCGAGTCACCTCCCTGTGGCAAAATATGTCATGGTAGATGTAACTCTATCCAACTGCATTCTCTCAGAACAGAGGAGTGAATGAAATCTTGCTGGACGTTTCCAACCACGACTGACTGAAAGCCCCGGAGGCAGTCGGAACTGTGGAAACTTGGTTCCGACTGGAAACCACCCATGTAATATGTTCAAATTATCATCACTGTCATCATAATAATTATTATTTTAATCGCTTATCAACTTCGCTGGTACATGCCACTGTGAAATTTTAATTTGAGCTAGACGCTGTCTGTCAAACGTACTTTCCCATTTAAAGCAAACATCAAACCCTATTAGCAAGTGACAATTTGTAATGCGATCCATACACAAATGCTTCTCACTGTATTTTTCACATGAGGTTAAGGGGATCATCATTTACTCACCCTCATTTTGTTCTTAAACCGGCATGACTACCACAAGGACATTTTCAAAGAATGTTCAAGGAATTTTTTGGATTGATCACACAAATATTTTTTATACATTTAACATATTTAGAATAACCTTGTAGGCTTGGAACAATTATATGACACTTCATTCTGCTGTTTTGTTCTTCCCATGCATGCACTTCTATGGTAAATGATCACTAAATTTGAAATGGATTACTGAAATCAAAAAGAAAAAAATAAGGGGGTTGAATGGATCAAGAAAGATCTGAATTTGCAGTCGACTGTAAAAAAAAGACATTCAAAATATTTAAAGCAGTTAATACAGGGGCAAAGCTAGGGTTGGCCACTTCCCTCATAACTGCTGCTTCTGTCTTTTTCCTTGACAAAACTTGTGTGTGTGTGTGTGTGTGTGTGTTTTTTTTTATAACATTTATCTATGAAATCATGACATCATTTAAACTTTTGGGGTGAACAATCCCTTTTTTAAAATGAAATTATACTCTAAATAAAACACTAAAACTGCCATCAGGTGGCAGTAAATGTCTTTATGAGTCATTCATTCATTCGATTCATTCCAATCTCTCGATTATACTCTATGTTGGTATAGTCAACATTACATATAGATGGTTTCATCGGCCGCACACGTCTGGACCTATGTTAACTTCCAGTCTGTTTTTGTTTTCGGTCTGGCTAGAGCCGCTGGCAACAACCACGTAATGCATGTTTAAAAATCAAACCGAGGCGTGAGTGGTTTTATATCACTGTATTTCTAAAGGAAGACTGTCTTTAGAAAATGTAATTTTTTCATTTCATGCATATAAGGCAGCGTTTGTAAGCTCAGAGCTGCTTTGTCTACAGCCGTTACCGGGGAAACCTCTAGTTTCTCGTGCTTAAAGCACCTCCTGCTGGCAGAGAATGAGTTTGCATTTTAATAAATCCATCTGATTTACGCAGGGAACATATTTAGCTTGTTAGCAAAATAATTTTCTGGAGTCATCAGTAGTAGCCTATTGGTAACAGCGATACTCAGCTTCAGTCATACAAAAAGTATTTCGCTTTCTACATTAAATGGAAGATTGACTGAAATCATTGTAACATAAAAGAAGGCCTATATACTTTAATGTAAGGTGAGATTAATCAGGATTAATCACTTTTAATTTCAGGAAAAATGTGTGATTAGTTCATTTATTCAATTGACAGCACAAAAAATAGATAAGCACTAGGGGTGTAACGGTTCACAAAAATCACAGTTTGGTTCGATACGATACAGCAGTGTCACGGTTCGGTATGTTTTCGATACTTTTAATTTTCGAAAATTTTTCTTTTTTTTCCTTCACATTTTTATTTATTGAAACTAACATAATATGACCTTGATTTACCCCCCTTTTCTTTTACTTTGAACAACAATGGAGCTATACTTCACATAACTTCTGGGGTTTCTTCTTAGCAGCAAAAAAATAAGTGTTTTGGAAATGTTAGCCTTGGATGGTATTTATTGATTAATTAAAACTTAATAAAAAGTAGATTTGAGCCATTTCAAATCGTGAAAGCTGAACGTCCCATGTTCGTAGACCACAATTTAATTTCGTGGTTTATGTGTCACCAAAGGCTTAGGGGTCGTTCACATGCAGCGTGTTTTGCGCGCGCAAGCTCTTCATTTTCAACAGAGCCGCACTCGATTTTAGACGCTTTATGTTACGTTTAATGCTAAAGTATCGTTAACGCCAATACAAACATTATTTAAGCATGTTAGACCAGAAAGATGCAGCTCTGGTTAAACAGCTGGATGTTGGGTTGAAATGAAATGTTACCTGAATGCCGCGGGTGATAGTTTGTAATGTGTGTGTGTTTCTGGTTCTCGTGTGTTTGGGGGTGGTAGGAGCAGACATGGGTTCCCTGTACCATCGTTTGCACTGCCTTGTTGAGCGTAGCACTGAAGACATTATATTTTACAGTTTATTCTCTTTCTTTCTTTTTTTTTTTCTGAATCGTATGCGTCCCGAACCGAAAGCCTTGTACCGAATGTTTCAATATGTTTCGACATATCGTTACATCCCTAATAAGCACGGGTGAATAGTTTGTAATAAAATAAAAAACAAATAAAAAAAGTTTTTCTAAGGTACTTGATAGTAATATAATAAATCTTCACACTTATTCCTTTTTTCACAAAAAGTGCTCCATGATTACTGTTTTTCCACAACAGCCTATTATTGTAGTATACCCTAATTTATTTCTGGTAAAAGAAAAACTGTGGTTGGTCTGTTTGCATGTCAATCATATGGTCTTTTCAAATTTAGGTGGGTGGTTCAACGCCAAACTAAGCTGAAGTGTGGACTAGTGTTTTTTGTTTAGTCACAATTCTGGCTACACTAGACTCAAGTCAAAGAAGCAAATGCAGTTAAACCAAAATGCATGTTGAGAATCAAAAATTGGTACTCTGACACAAGTTCAAATCACATGGTGATACAATGACAGAAAGCAGCCACAAACCCCCATTTTCAGCAGCAAGAACAAATGACAAAAAAGGCTATATATACACATATCTGCAGTCCTCCAGTGCAGACACTTTCTGGGCCATAGCCAATCCCTTAGGCTGGAAACAACTACTAATTATAACCTACAGAGGAAAGGTGTCAGTGCTAGGACTTGAAACCGTAAGTATCCTGAAAATATGCGTTTATCAAAACAAGTTCCGACAAGACTCAAACAAATGCACACAAGAGTTCAAAAAAGTGGATTGCCTCTCAAAGAAAGATGTTGCAAAACACGTTGACTGATGACAGACAGGTGGGGATGTTCTTACCATGCTCTACTGAACAGCCGACATGCAAATACCGACTTGACCGCAAAGCCCTCCGAGAACTCACTTTGTTTGGATTCTTTGTGTGTTACGGAACAGAATTATTTAACAACCAATCCAGAAGAATACCTGGAATTAAATTCAAACGGGTATCTGCTTCCTACAACAACATGAATTATATATGGAGTCATGTGTGTGAAAACCCCCATCTCTTTTTTTAAAAAGAACCCCCATGCCCTTCCTCCTAACCCCCCACAGCAGGCAAGATACATGCTGACAGCACTCATAATGAGAGGACTCATCTCTGACCTTGATATATTTGACATGTGACAGCCATCAACATTGCCTTTAATCTAGTCTATTGCCTGAGCGCCAAAAACACACCCACAAAAGCCCCTTTGGTTTGGGCCTGGAATGTAGCATAGGGCATTTGGTAAGAGGAAAAGCAGTAAAAACAGCATTAAAAGACTGGGCTTTATCTCTCTGCCATTTGCCATGCCTGTGGGTCTTGTGATAAACCTAGGATGATGGAAAACCACAAGTTCATGTTTCAAAAACTAGTGAGCTACCTCATAAGGCAGCATCCAAATGGGACCGTAACGCCAAAAATTATGATTTAGCCTACAATAAATTAAAACAGCATTTGATGAAGTAGCATGTTGCTAAGCTAACAGCAAGACAATCTAATGGTGTGTTCACAACTGTCGTGTTTGGTTTGATTGAAATTAAATCTGGTGTGATTGCTCTGTGAGCGGACCAGGACTAGGTATTATTTTTGGTCCGGATCAAATGAACCAAACAAACTAAACTACACCCTAAGGATGCGTCTCAATCAGCTCCCTGGTTCCAAGCTTGTGAATCAGCAGATTGTGTACACAAATTCGGTCACTGACAAGTTTTCCTGACGCACTGCACGTTGGGATAGTGATCACTCGAAATCCAGTGACACGACTACATACAGCATCAATGGACAACATAGTAGTACATCATCACTACAATTATAAACACACAGGACGATCTCGCTTTGATATTATTTTTTAGTTTCTTTAAACACATCATTCTGTTCAGTGTTCTGTGTTCATTACCCGTCTAGCGATGTGTGATTATGTTGAAATATACTAAAAAGTATTTTCAAATCTTTTATTACATGTCATTGTGTTTTTCCGGTTGGGTCATGTGGTTTGTCTTTCAGGCTTCAGAAATGTGATGTTATTTACGATAAGGGAGCATAGTAACAATGCTTCCTAGTTTTTGCACTGCATTGTGGGATTGAGAGTTATCTGACCCTCCATAGACAGCAACACAATTGAAATAAACTAATCCTTAAATATGGCCGACTCACTGATCAGTGCCATGACTATTGAGCAGGGAGCTGATAGAGATGCATCCCATGTTGCTTATTTATAGGCCTAACATTACTTTAGTTACTATTATTATTATTATGTTTATTGTACATTATTATTTTTATGTTTATGAGTCAAAGTTTGGAATAATTACAAATTGTTTTTGTTGAAAGACGTTTCTCATGCTCACCAAAACGGCATTCTCTGAAAAATAAACAATTCCAAAATACCTTTTCTATTTGAATAAAGGCCCATTCACACCAAGGACAATAACTAAAAAGATAACAAAAAAAGATATAGTTCTAAAAATCATTCTCATTATTAAAGAATAGAAAAGTCCACACCACAGCTGAAACGATAAAGGCACAGAGCAACGATACCAGTGGAAACACTTATTTTCCAGCTGATGAATGATACAAACATTGACACCCAATTAGAATCCATCCTGCTTTAACCAGCTTGGACCAGTGTATATTTAATGTTGTATGATGATGCCTTTCACCAATCTGAGGCTAATTTCAATCTACTAAAATGTCTATTTAAATGTATTTTCCATCTTACAAAGATAACTAAACTGAACATTCATCTGTTCATTTCTGGGGTGCAGCATTTTTAGCATGCAGGAGTAATTATCTAAAGTATTAGCCATTTACAGTTTGGAAAGCTCATGAAATCTTCATCAGGTTTAGGTCATGCGTGATAGTTACTGAAGTGAGAGGGTATTTTTGTCATTGGGAAATCTCACGAGGTAGATTGGACTAAAATGTGGCCTGACGTGCATGTGATGTGTAAGGCTAACAAGGGTGCCATGTTTATGGGGTCAGCCAAGATAACCAACAGACAAAAATCACTACAACCACAGGATTTCCCTCATTTTGTGTCACTCGAAGCTGCTTCATCGTGCTGCATGGCCAGGGAGAGCTTCCCGTGACCCTCGAGGACTGGAAACTATGATGCAAAACGCAAATGCATGCCTACTGAAAGAGAAACCAAACCACTAAACACACAAATCACTTTGCCATTCAGTGTCTACGCTAAAAACAACAGGGAAAAGATCTATGCACTGTTTGCCCTTCATTTGAGAGTAAAATATCATGCAACTAGTAGTACATAGATGCTACTACTGTTGGTCTTTATATAGATTTTTCCATGGCTTTGAATGCCACTCATCCAATCAGAATTTAAAATCTGAATGTTTTTAGAAGTCATATTTTTTTAATCGCATGTCGGGGTCGAATCTCTGGGTCACTTTGTGTCACAGCTTAGCATTGCATGTGCTAGCCTTCTGATAGGATGGTCTACTGTTCCAATGCATCAATGCTCGAGGGCAAACACCAAAAATACACACACGCAGTGTATTTAAGCACATAAATCAGGAAGCAGCATATAAGGCCAAGTGATAACTGTGCATGCCGCATTACAGCCGGTCAGCAATGTCAAAGGACACTACCTGATCTGCCAACTGTATAGCACAGAGCTACCACACATTTATAAGATGGCTTTTTTCAGAAAAGAATATTCTGTCATCATTTACTATTGTTCTAAACCTGTAAGACGTTATTTTATTTTAACCGAACATGTACAAAACATGACTTGATATGTTCTTCTTGTACATAAAATGAAGGTCAGTGAGGTCCACTGTTGTCTCATACCCTATTAACAGTCACAATATGAACAAAAGCTGTTGAAGCATTTTTTTATTCTTTTGTGTTCTTCAGATGAAATAAATGCATAGTTTTTGTGTGGGGGTTCAATAAAGGACAATGGGGTTGTTTCGCAATGTGATAATTGCTCGATGATTGCAAAGTTATAATGAAAAAATATTTATTTTGGGTTAAGGTATAAAATAACAGAATTGGGTTACATGTTAAATCTATCCACTTTACACACATACACAGCACTTGCATAGCATTGTTTACAACATGGTCAACTGTGACCTGCCACCACCAATAGTTTACTTAGATTTCAAATGGCAAACGAAACTGTGAGTGTCTGTTACTTTCCTCTGCCAAAGCTGGCACACAGAAGTCTCAGACCGATTAAAAGACTGGCCAGTCAAGGACCATGATGCATTGAGAGGAAGACTACATAACGTAGGCATCAAACAGCTGCTATACGAGCCTCTTCACACTGCACATCAGAGCGGCAAAGAGCTAGAGCTCTGAGTCAGCACTTCTATGCAAATCTGGCCTTAGTCTGAGCGGAGTGCAGCAATTCCTCATCTGCTGTACAGCATGCAAGGAGGGTCTCAGAGCAGCAACGCATTGCAGCGCTGGCTATCTGGCTACTGGTGCGTGTTATCTCGAATAACACATCTCTATTAGTGAAAACACCCTAAACATGTGTCCAGAATGCATAACAATGCATATACAAAGCAAAAAACAATCTCTCTTCCCACATACAGTATATGTGTGCATATTACAGCTCCAGGCATGGGCGGGTGTTTAAGTGTATAATGTTAACACTAAATAAGACGTTCCTGTTTGACTGCTGGAGGGTGTGCTGGAATGAGGGACCGGAGTGGGAATGGAGACGGATGAGGGAGAAGAGGTGAATTCTTTGGCTTTAAACCATACTATTACAGCCGAGCGACTCGAGCCAAGCCCTCCGCAGGAGAAACATCATGTGACAGGGAGGAACAATGCATCCAGATCTCTGCATTGCTGAGGCGTTATTTTGGGATTTTGGCATTGCTCCTGCACCTCAGTGTGGAGCAGCTCGGTGTCTGGCATGCCTTGCATTTTAGCAGGACATTTACATCTGCAGTGGAATGTGAAGTGTTGTCTTATTTATTTATGTCTGGTGACCTCGCTTACTCAAATAATAGTAAAAATAATGATAAATAGAAACAATTCATTCATAGAAAAACATGGCACAGTGATGTACTGTATAGTGGATGGTAAGGACATGATATTGTGATATTTCCAGTGTTATTTTTCATATAATATTTGTTAATATTTCAACTTTTAGTTTTGAGTTTTAAGTCAATTTTCTGAGTAAAAACAGCTTTAAAGTGTACCATTTTTTCTACAAGCCATGGAACACTAGCCTATGCACCAATGATATTCACTGAATACCATCATGTTACCACAGCAACATGTCCACAAAACTGTACTAATACTATGTACTTTTTTGCAATGAAAAGGTCCGAACAATATTTTCCACTACTTAAAGGATTCCATATAGACATTAATCCAATATGGTTTTGTACT
The DNA here is from genome assembly GCA_032359395.1 of Enteromius anoplus. Classification (NCBI taxonomy): domain Eukaryota; kingdom Metazoa; phylum Chordata; class Actinopteri; order Cypriniformes; family Cyprinidae; genus Enteromius; species Enteromius anoplus. The sequence continues at coordinate 14,049,414 of JAUMHG010000067.1, read as the reverse complement.
GGCAGTGCAAAATAATCTTTATTCCTGTAGCTTTTAGAACCTAGTGAGGGAATACCTGTTTAACATACTGCACTAGAGCTTAACAAATATATCATGTGGAAACCCCGCAAACTATTCCCCCAAGCTACCTCCAATCAACTACAGGGTCAGTCAAGGGAAAACGAATAAAAAGCTGCAGCATGTACACATCCTTGCCAATTGGCCCTAGATCTATTTCAGTGAAAAGCCCAGAGAGTCTGCATGAATTCACTCTTTCACAATGAAAATATAATCAGAGCAATTCAATATAGCTCTGGGTCACTGGTCTAGACTGGGTTGGCAATGGAAGGCAAGGAATTCCGATTGAATCATGCATTATGTGTCTCGCACAGTTATGCATACAGGAATGGGACATTCCACGGGGTTTGGCATATAATTGCAACTTGCGATCCTTGTCCCAACATACATGTGATTCTCATTATGTTGTAGTACATTGTGACAGCCTCAAGGCTCCTGTTATGATCGGTAAACGCTAAATGCTGAATCCTCATCACTGTTCTTACCTAAGTCATCAGCGGCTGATGGTTTATGAACAGTCCAAAAACAGCCCAAATTTATCCCCCCATTGGATTTTGGTTACAAAGTTACGCCGGACTTCCAGACTCCTTTTTGGAATAAAAAACACCATAAAAATGTGTTAGTGTGTCATGAAGCAGCAAGACTTGCAGTCCCATGTGAAGCTAAATTTGACCTCGGTGACGATAAACTGTGACTTTGGTCTCTGTGCCAACGACACTTACAGCATTGTACATTGAAATGTGAATGAATCAGTGAGTGTGTGCTAATGAGCTCATGAGTGAGTGACCTATCTATCCAGTCTGTCTTTAAATAGTCAAGTCCACAAAGGGGACAAACACAATGCGCAGCCGTTTCCCCATATGACATCATGTGTCCAGCGGCTCAGCGGAGTTTCCTGACGCTGCCCTACTGAGACTCCCCACAGGAAAGGGGCACTTACACTTTTTCGCATAAGTACACATGCACAATGACGCACAAAGCTCTCAAAAACGTCCTGACCTGCGGGTGACAACAATGTCCAGCAGTGCCATCTCTACGGGCCTAACTAAGTCACTTGAAGGCTTGTTTGATTTGCATTTTTTTTTTAAATCACAGGACCAGAGGATTGTAAACAAAACACCACAATGAGCAGGGACTGTGGTGTGAATTGGTGCTACATCCAGGCGGTGGCCAGCAAATTTAAATGCATCCTGCATGTTGCATTCTATTCATTTTGCAGAAAGTTACATAACTTGGCTGCTGATTATGCCAAACCTTTTTTGCAAAGGCAGAAGGCCATTCACTCTGCTCCATTTTAAGCTAGCAAAAAGATCATTTACAAATGCAGGATGAACTCTGCCCTATAAACGTTTGCATAGCTGTCTTAATGGTGCACATCTAACTCATTGCAAGCTTGCAAGTTGTTATGGATGTGATACTGACACATACTGGCGTGGATGCAAGAAGTTTGCTTTGCATGCTGTGATCCACACACCATCACTCTGAATTATGCTGTTGACTAAGGCTGTGTTGGGCTAGGCAAAGACATAGTATATTATATTGTACATTTCATATGCAGTGATAATTCAAAGTGCTTTATATAAAAACTATTTGAAAATTTTTTTACGCTAAGATAGTAATCATAAATATGTTACATTTTACATTTTACATTTATTCATTTAGCAGACGCTTTTATCCAAAGCGACTTACAGGTGAGCAGCTGGGGGA
>JAUMHG010000067.1:14019159-14038756 GCA_032359395.1 Enteromius anoplus | reverse complement strand
TGTTAGTCACGTGGTACTATATCGTTTCGCGGAAGGATAAAATGTTAAATTAAAACAAATATGCCAATAAAATGTTTTAAATTCATATTCATGTCCAGTTTTTTTTCCTTATGTGGCAAGTAGCTGTGTGATAAGCGGAATAATGTACAGGCAGCCGTTAGTTTTCGCGTAATAAGCCCCTTCAGCGTGATACAAGACCTTCCGCGACACTGTCGGCTGCCTTTCCATCATCCCTTACATAATGGATTTCATTTGGAATTCCTCCTCAGCTTCCAAGGACTGCCGGATTCTCTGGTAGTGGGCGGGACTAATGCGCTTATGACAATCTTATTGGCTGGCGCTCATCTAGTATTTTCCCTGTTTTGATTTCAGCAAATCAATTCGAGCGAACGCATACTACATGATTAATATTCATGAACCCTGCAGCTCATTAATACTAAGTGAGTTTTACATTGTTATTAGTAGTAGAGTTCGTAGTAGTTTTGTTATCTTATAATTCTTTGCCCTGTTTTTTATAGAAACAATAAATGATAAACAAGCACCACCACCAGTTAGTTTCATCAGTTTAACATTAATATTGGGAGCATCCAAGTTTGAAATTAGATTTTTTTTTAGTAACGCAATAGTTACTTTCCCTGGTAATTAGTTACTTTTATAAGGCTGTAACTCAGTTACTATTTGTGATAATTAACTAATAACTATAACTAATTACTTTTTTTAAGTAATGTGCCCAACACTGCTCTACAGACACAAATAATCACTTATTAAACAGAACAATTTATGGAGTTTAAAAAGGGTTCGAAGTGTCAAGATCCTTTTTTAAACACGACTTACCCAACAGTGTAAATGGTTCTGATACAAAACACACTGAGAGGTTCCAAAAAATATCGGCAACCATAGAAACTTCCAATGAGGTTTTCAGAATCTTTATTGTTTCATGACTAGAGTTTACCACATGAAAATTGTCATCATTTACTCACCCTGAAGTTGTTCCAAACTTATAGGGGTTTCTCTCTTCTATTAAACTCTAAAATATGTTGCTAACCAGACAGGCATTAACTTTCATTGTGCAGAGAAAAAATGCTGCAGTAGTGGAAGAGCAATGTTGGTCAAATTGTTTCCTACAGTTATAACTATACTAAGTGATACTTTTGTTATTATTTTGTATTTAGAGAACAATTCTGAGAGAAAACACAATGATTTATCTCAGAGGTTTATTACATTATTTAATGACACATTTCCTTACATTATGAAACACTTTTAACATTCATAGTTGAAAAATCAAATCCTAAATACAAACATCATAAACCGTACCGCCTGCCACCTCTCAAAAACACATAATGCCACATTTGTAGTACAATTTATTAAAGTTTTTTTTTTTCATCCTCAAAATAGCGTATTTTGCACAAGCAAAGTCTGTGTAGCAAAACAGAACAGTCACAAATCCCTCATGCCATGCTATCTATTTAAAAATCACTTAGTCTAATAAAGGACGGGGTCATTGTCATATCCCACAGGAAACCATTTACAGAAAACAACACTTCCTGACTTAAGTTACTTCCTGAAATAAGTTCATTTTACATCTATTTAAATGGTATACAGTTCAACAAAATATTTCACGTAAGCTATTACATCATGATAAAATACACCAATTTTAAGTCAAAAATAGCTGCCCTTTCTCTTTGGCCATTTGGCACTTAATAAGAAATATACTCATTCAAACAAATCAAGGGCCTGGCTTGCTGAAAATCAGGATGTCGCGCTGATAGGATCATGGGGTGTATGTGATATTATTGTGGTCTGAATGATGAGTTTATGTAAATTTAGTTTGTGTGAATTTCTGGTACTACCATCAACTATTTTTTCCCACAGCTCACTCCATGTAACATTAATAAAGCATTTGAGAATTGAACATATAAAAGAACTTGCTTATTTGCTGGCTGTTAGATCTAAAATTCTCGTCAAGGCCTCCATTCCACAAAAAAATCCCAAAGGAAACTTTTAGGGATATTTCTTTAAGTTGAAAGGTCTTAATATTGTACAATAATATCACTATAACGAACACCAGAAACAGCTTAGTTGCATTATTACACAAATGAATATAGAACTTATACTTAGTCAAAACAATACTTTTTGCATTATTTTCCAAATCCATAAAAAAATAAAAAGTTGCCATAATACGTTATGTGGAATATATAGTACTACTGCACCATCATCATGGAGTTTTTGACAAAGCTGTTTAAAGCAATAAGCACCATCAAGTGCTTAACTTCATTGTGATGTCTCTCGGTTTCTAAGATTGCAAAAATGCGTAATTTATGCAGTGCAAAAACATTATAAAGTAACTGATTACATTGCCTTAAAAAACCTTTCCACTGTATGCCCCACAAGACAAAGGCAATAAAGTATAGTCTGATGGTGCTGAATTAAGAGACAAATCTGATTGACATTCAAAAGTTCTTCGAAATGAATTGTTCAAGATATCAGTCAAAAGCCATAAAAAGGTCATAGAAAAGCAAGCACATCATTTATTGCAAACCTATGATGTAACTGTTACAGTCTGGGCTAACAAACAAAGAAAAACTTGAAACTGTAATACGTAAATATATTTTCACTCCTCCGCTGAAACTGAAGGGTAAAGTTGCTGTGTAAATATGAATGATTATTGACAAAAGCTTCTAAAAGATTTAGGTACACAGGGATTTTTAAACATTACATTTTACAAAAAAAAAAACAAAATTTGAAAAAATAAAAATAAAAACAAAATTGAAAAATAATAATTTACATTGAGTAAAAATGACATTTTACAGAATAAAATTCACAACCCTGAAATTCAAAGCATCCCTTACACAAGACAAATGCCGGGATTCCTGATATAACGATATATCAAAGCTGTGATACAAAATAAAAAGGGGAGGAAATACATTTTACAAAAATCTGAGAGAGAGTGAAGCAAGCACACATCTATGTAGAACGTAGACTGTTCACTTCAGTAGACGGAATGTTTGTTTGCCACTTGCTTCTCATTTAAAAATGGACTTCCTTTTAAAAAAATCAGAATAAACAAGGACTGTAAAAGTGGATGGTTATTCAGTGGCTGTGCATTTCAGAGCACATTAGGCCGTGAGTCTTTAATACAAATGCGCACTTAGTAATATCCTGGATGGTACTGTTGATTCCATGGCTTCTGGTTCCAGAACTAAAGGGTCAAAGAAAGTTTCGTCAGTTAAATGGACTACAATTTGATTTTGTTATCTAGTAATCTTAAAATAACAGCCAATCTTATGATTTTGTATGAAGATGAATTTCTCATTGGACGTTAATGGAATGTATGGCTTATCTTAGATAGATATATATATAAAGCTTTCCTCAACGAGACACAATAGCTGTACTTACCCCTTGTTGCCAGCTCTGGTTGAAGGCTTGGGCAAAAGATCCGTTTTTATTGCCAAAACCACCACGATTCTGCTGATGGCCTCCTCTGCCACGGAACTTCTATGAATATGCAAACTCAAAATTACTCTCCTTGTCAAAGTCAAACTGATTTTTCAGTAGCATTTAAAAGTTTGTTGTCATTAAGAGGTTTATTCCTGAAAAATAAACGATATTAACTTTCTTATGCAAGCTTGTTACCTTTATGGGATAAAATATTTAAAATAAAGTAATGCTACTTGCTACTTTTGAGAATGTTTTCAGAACTGTGAGAAACCCTGAATTGGACAATATAATAAATGTGCAATTATGAGAAACAAACACTAATGTTTTTATCTCATTGCAGAAACAGGCTTCCATGCTTTCCGTTATTGTTTTCTGGATTAAAAAGAAATGTTTAAGCGACAAAAAATTCTGAAGGGTCATTAAAACTCATAGAAATAAATAACATTTTTAAATACATTTTCACTTTTTACTAAATTACTGTTGTTAATTGTTTGTAAAAGATAGAAACGAACCTGCTGGAAGTGTCCTCCTCTGTTGTTGGATCCGCCACGGTGCATGTTACCTCTGTGTGCAGGCCCTCCGCGGCCCATTGCTCCACCTCTGCCACCTCTAACGTGCCCACCCCTGGGGCCCATTCCCCGGTTGGGCATGCCACCGGCTCCACCTCGGCTATGGAACCTTCCTCTGAAGGCAGGGGGTGGTGGCGGTGGTGGCATGTAGCCACGCGGGTGACGATTAAAACCACGATGTGGTACTGGTACTGTAAGGAGATAATGCAAGGTATAATTCTCGAATGTATATTTACCATGACAGCTCAAAATAAAAAATAAAAAAATAAGAGAATTCAAAACTGGCTTACATCCTCTGAAGTTTCCACGGGCCTGAAATCCACCTCTGCCTCCACGTGGGCCTGGACCGCCACCCCTACCGAACTGGTTCTTAGGTCCTTTGCCTCGCCCACCTCCTTTTTTGGGTGTTATGGTGCCCTGGTTCGGTTTCTTTTCAGGTGGTAAAGCACTTTTACTCTCTTCCTTGTACTGCTCCAAGAGCTTGACGGCCTCCTCCTTCTGCAGTTCCACATAAGTGACCTCTGAGAAGCAGTCTCCTGCCTCTGGCAACGTGTAGATGCCTGTAGAGAGGAAAAACAAACCTTTGTATTCCCGATATTCCTACTTTGTGTGCCAGGTTGGTTGTTTATTTAAACTATGCTGTTACGGACTACAAAAAAAAAAACTAAGAGGTGAAATGACATCACATCTTACCTTTCATTTTCAGAACGGCATGCTCAGGTACATCTTTGCCATCGGTTTCTGCTTTCTTCTGTGTTCTCTCTTTAAAGGCTTCATCTGTTGGGAAGACCACTACAGCTTTGCGTTGGAAGCCAGCAAACAGACACATCTTCCTTCTCTGGGCCGGCGCAGACACGTTTGTCTGATCCAAGATGTAGTTCCTCTTTTTGCGAGCGGCAATTTCAATAAACTTGCCCAGAAACAAAGGAGCACGCTGCGAGATGGCTGAGAGCTTTGCGGTATCTTTGTTTTGCCTCTTCATGCTGCCAATCTGTAAGTGCAAACAGTGAGATTAGACAAGAAAATAAGATGCATTCAGACATACGTTTTATAAAGAGTGCTTCTCACCATCATCTTCTCCAAGATGGTGTTTGTGCCGAGGACATTGAACTTGCCAGGGTTCTCTTCAACGTGTTTATTTACCCAAGCAGTTTTTCCAGATCCAGGAAGGCCAACCATGACGATCACCTTAAAACCAACATAGTGATTACAATCATGTCAATGCATGCTAAAAAAAACAAAACAATAGTTCACATTTCATCAACTTTTAGCAATTACTTTTCTTTTTAAACACACTTTTTTAAAACCTTGATGTTGTAAACCTTTAGCCTCTTATGTTGACCAAAGCTGCATTTATGTGATTATTCCATTTCTATTCTATCTAAAAATAGACTTCTGTGATAGCAAAATGACATTTTCAGCCGCTTTTACACCAGTCTTCAGTGATACATGATTTCACAAACTATTCGAATATGTTGATTTGGGGCTCGGAAAAATGTTTATATTGTTTATCGGGGTTGCCAGGTTTTTGCAACAAAACCTGCCCAATGGCCATTTAATACTAGCCTAATTACATTAAATATGTAATTGAAACGAAAAAAACAACAACATGAGAAACAACCCACAGCAGCAATGTTAAAGAAGTGCAATTTGGTGGGAAAACAGCCGACTTGGCAACACTGTTGTTAATGTTGAAAACAGTTGGTCTGCTTAATATCCTTGTGGAAACGTACTAACATTTTCTTTGAAATCATTTTTATATTTTATATTTATAAATTTATATTTGATAAGAACTAACTTCATAAAACCTTTAAACAATAGGGTATATTCATGTTTCATGGTTTATAAAATTAAAAGAAAAAAAGGGGGGGGGGGGGGGGGAAGAACCACCCCCCGCAAGTACCTCGCAGTCTTTCTTGGTCTCCGGTCCTTTGGGTCCTCTGATACGCACATCCACAGGAATTTGCTGTAGGAAGGTGTAGCCCTCCATCTGAGGGAAGAATGGTGTCTCCCTCTGACCGAAATTGAACTCGACCGCACAGTTGTGGCAAAGAACATGGGGGAACAGTGTTTGCTCAGCGAAGGACTCCTTGTTGACCTTGAAAGCAACACCAAGGTCCTTTCCATTTTTGGAGTAGCAAATCTCCACCTCATCTGCTTCGAAGTTCTATGCAAGAAAAAGCAGCACACCAATATACATAAGAATATAGAAACTATACATAAAATGGGAAAAAATACAATTAGTAGTAACGTAAACAATTTACAATGAAGCAGCCGATGACATCATTTTCATCAAAACTCTCCCCATAGTCTTCGGTCACTAAGTTTGATGTCTTCTTCCCTTTGCTCGAATAAGAGTAGGAATGCTCCTCCTCACCTAAAACAGCAACAAGTCACATATGTGTATTTAGTAGATGAAATAGGGCTTTGCAGTCCTACTTTGGCCACATAAGCACATGCAAATACGATCTAACAGTGCTTACCCAGCAAAAGACTTCCATTAGCCAGGGACCAGCCAACATGGACATCATGGAAGTCCATGTTTTTGCTGTTTAAATGCTTGACTGGGATTTTCTCAGTGATCTGCAAAAGGCAGGAGACAAATAATGATTCAAAATTCATCACTTTCTCATTGGTTGACATAAATATGCTGTAGTACTCACCTTCATTTCAAAGCAGACTTTGCCTTTGTTTACACCATAGGAGGCACGGCCACCTGCCCAAAGGTAAGCAAAACTCTCCATGGTAAGAGAGGAGGCGCTGGATCTGTCCCGGGAGACTTTGAAATTAAGGTCACAATTGTCTACGGAAACATTGAGAGAAAAATAAATATGGTTGTTAATCCAAATGCAACTTAATACAGTTATTATAAGTTCACTGGACTATTAGTCAATGTGATTCTTAATGTATAAAGCGCTTACAGGGATCCAGGCAGACCAGTGTGTCGTCGAACTCTTCATCTTCTTCCTCAAGAGGTGGCAGAGGAGACTTGGACCTGAAATACAGTTAATAAGCCATTAATGCCACGGGTGAAGCAGGAGTGTCATGGACTGGCATGCTTCCCATGTCCAGGTGAGATCCTTCCTCAGTCACAGCAGCGTCAACAGTAGATTTAGACATTACCTTACACTGGCTGCTCATTACATCTTATACCGTTTTGTGAACTCACAATTGTTAATACAAAATTTACCATTTCTGCTTACCAGTTCACCCCATGATGAAGCATGAAAGAAAACTTGTTGGTAAAATAGAAAGCAGCAATGTTGTGCTGCGTGTAAAGAGATTTGCCCTTTCCAATTTATCAAGTCATGTTTGATATTTTAATATCTACATGCAGATCTTCCAGAAAAGGTTAAAAACTAAAGTTCTTACTGCCGTTTCAGCCTATCCTTGTTGATACAGACTTCAGAATTTGTTTAAGATTATATTTTCTAGTCAACAAAATGGCTGAAAAATAGTTTTTAGGGACATCTAGAGGTGAAATGGTGTCAAATTGTTTTCTGTAGAAACCACCACGTCACAGATGTTATGCCATAAAAAAATAAAAATAAAAAGTCTTTACAATACTTGCACGGGGGTTGCCGCCATTATAATGTTCTGTCAGGCCCCGTAAATTTAAGTGACGAACCTGTCTGGGACATCCCATCAATAAACCAGTCAAGGAACATCTTTAGTGACTGGCTCAGACATTGCTACAATGTATTTGGCTCAAATAATAGCTTGGTGTTTTTCATGCCTGAGACCTTCAAGTAGGAATTCTGATATTCTAAAGTAATATTTACTGCATTTTTGTTCCATTAAAAAAAGAAAAAGAAAAGAAAAAAAAAGCAGACTAAACCCTTTTTTAAATCTAAACACTGGTTCACTATAGGTGAGCTGCACAAAAGTCAAAATAATCAAACCTAGGCAGAAAATTGCAATTGAGCACCACACACTTAAGAGAAAGAACATGCATTACAGATGTAAACATTTTCTTTTCCTTACTCAATGTGAAGAACTGCAAATGTTTGTACTTACCTGCAGACCACGAATGAAACAGACTTTAAAAGGAAAAGTTATTACATGGATTTATGGTTTTTCCACATACACAATAAAAACTGCATTGTTACAATATACAAATAAACAGCAAAATACAACATTTAACCTTTTATACAAAGAAAAATTAAACAAAAACCACTCAAGGAAAAAAATAATAAAAAATAAATAAATAAATACAAACGACGAAGGAACGTTTGAGGATTTAAACAACAATTTGCTACATTAACATTATTAACCGCCACTTTACGTCATAATACACTTTGCGATATAAAGTCTACGTCGCTGGCCCTCCCCTGCCATGACAGAAGCCGCATCTATCGTCATTGCTTTGTTCGCTGTCTGATTCGCCACACGCGCCATACAGTCAGTCTGACAACAATGTGTGTGTTTAACAGTGACTTTGTTTTTTTTCCCATCAGAGCACTCTTTGAAGTGTATTTCATGATTTTTCTGAAGGTGTTTTATATTTGCCAGGAACGACCCTCAACAAAGTTTTACTTTAGTTAAGAGGTAGATGAGGGTTGTATTTTTTTTTAGGTAAGGCATTGGCACTTAAAGCCAATATATAATATATATTAAAAGTGGCACTTCTGGGATAATGAAGGCCATTGCTCCCATCCTTACCGGCTGTATTTGCTTTCTTCAATAAATTCAAAGTAGCCCCTTCCATGTTCCTCCCGGCGTCTCTTAACACCCTTCTTATTCTTCTGATCAGCACTGATGTCTTTGTCAGCATCCCCTTTGAAAATAAAACAAACAGTAATGAAATGCCCGGACGTGTTGGACCCTGGGTTTTAAGGGTGGCCCAACTCGACAGGAGTGCTCGGACTCCACCAGAGTTACAAGATCAACCGACCACCTCTGATCAGACAGAATATTTTGCTTGGTTATGTCATTATGGCATTCAGGACAGAAACTGCAAGCACTGGTCTGATTGCATAAACCAGATCAGACAAAAACGTGGGTGATGCAATTGCTATTTATTGTGTTTTAAAGTGTAATGTAATGCATTCACAGTCAAAAACAATGAGGTTTATTTTTGGTAATATATACATTTAGCCAACTGTAGGTGGCTTACCAGCCAACGCTCACATCTTTGACAACAAATAACCGACGAACAGCATCAACCCGCACTATCCTGAACTGACCTTGCACGGAAGTAGATGTCGCCTTCTAGCAACCTGAAACGAAACTAATAAATGGCCCTTTCTTTCGACGCTTTTTGTACATTTCCCCCATCTTGTAGTATTCATAATCCCATCACCTGCTGAAAATGCATAATTTTCTCTATATCACTTTTCATTGTCTACCGAAAGGTTTTCGGCACAGCAACTTATGACTCCACGCGAGGGCGACCCGCCTCAAGCGTGCAGCGAGGCTAATGTCTGACGAGCGGTCTCTGAAACTAGCTAAACCGACCAAAAACAATGCGATTAAATAACAGTAAACCGTTAGTTGTTGGTCAGATTGTATAAATGTACCGTTAATGTTAAGAAAAAAGCAACAATAGCAACAAACTCCTAAAGACAAAAGGCTCGCGCAGTGATTGGATTAGCTTCGCTAACACGGCTAAAAACAAAGAAACCTTCAAAACCGTCGTAAACTCTAAACCACGATCTACGTTAGCGCGTAAACTACTACCGACCGCATTAGCACGTTAGCTAACGTTATCTGTTACACAAAAGCCGCCGGTTAGCCGTTAGCCACATATGCTAAACGATGATCTCACCGGCTTCAAAGCGCACGTGAACAGGATAGTCCCGGCATTTGAACACAAACAACTCACCCTCTAACGGATTAGATTCGGGCTCACCATCTTCATCGTCGATTTTGTCTATGATTTCGTCGTCTTCGTCCTCCTCCTCCTCTTCTTCTTCATCGAGGGCTTTGTCCATTTCCACGCCGGCGTCCCCATCCTCCTCCTCTTCGCCCATTTCGTCGTCCTGTCCATCACCCACAACAGCGGCATCACCCCCTTCTCCATTTTGCTCCTCGGCCTCCATGCTCTCGCCCTCCGGTTCTTCTTCACCAATGCCTTCTTGTTCGACCGCAGCACCGTTTCCCTCGGCCTCCTTTTCTTCTGTTTCCTCAGCCGCGACAGCTTCTTCCTCCTCGGCCTGGGCCTCTGCATCGAGCGCGGCCTGCAGCCGCTCCATAAGCTCGGCCTTCAATCCTTTGTCGGAGAGATTGCGCTTCTTGAGCTCGTCCTTCAACTCATTCACCTTAAGCTTTTTTACGTTAATTTCACTCATGTTGTCGTTTTAGTGTAGATGGGCTATAAAAAAACTAAGATTCGATCGTTTGAATATTGCAATCCAGGGAGAGCCGTCGGCCGCTTTGCTGCTCTGAATTGCGCACAGCCGCGGTGATTCTGCGTCTGTCCACCGGCAAAACAATTCAATGGCGCCTTAGGTGCTAGACCCCTCCCAATGCAACAGCATCGAGAGAACTGGGCGTGTCCAACCGTAATGACCCTCCTAGAGTCTATTCATTTTGCCTCGTGAATTCAAGATGATTTACTGGCATTGTGAAATCCTTTAATGTTCATTGCAAATAAATGCATCCATACACATATAAACGATATAATGACCTTTATAAAAGTCATTCTTATGAACTATATTTTTTTACATTTGTTCAAAATATGGATAAGAGATAAATAACATCCCCCACCCCTGGTTTTTCATAAACCTCTAAATGTATAACTCATACTTAACCGTTTAACAGGTTTCTTTTAGCCATGACTTTGAGGACATAACTGCTGGCATAGTCTATGATGCTGGATGTATGACAATTAATAGTTTTTCAACAATTAATAGCCCCTTTCCCATATTTTGCCCCGTACTGGGGGGCCTTTTAGCTCAGATGTGGAGTAAATATGTGGCTTTAATTGTTAAAAAACGATTGATTTACGCACCTTTAACAACACAGAAAGAACGCAATACCTCAGAATACACTACACATCCTATTAAGGAGAAGATGAATGGGGCCATGTATTGACATATTGGGCAAAAACCTTTCAGAACATTAAAGATGGGTCGTGGCTGGGTCTTCCAATGACAATGACCCAAAGCACACAGCCAGGAAAACCAAGCAGTGGCTCCGTACACTGTAAAAAATGGCCGTCAATTTAACTGTAAAAAACAGAAAAAATGCTATGGTAAAAACCTGTTAAATGGTTAATGGTAAATTCCTGTTAAATTTACAGGGAAACACCGTAAAATGACATTCCCAGAATTCCCTGCATTGCATTTTAAATTTTGTATGAATTTGATGTTTTTCTTTGAAATAACTATGTTTCTTCTTTGTTTTTTTGTATCAATTATGTTTATTAGGGTTGTATGTTAAATGTAATGTTGTTAAATGAATGTTTATTGCCCATTTTAGTTTTATAATTCTGACCATGATGGCGTTTAGTGCTTGTGTGAATGACACTGAGCACCTTCTATATGTTTTATTATTTAACAGCTTCTTGTGATGAGCTTTGGTTCATCATGTCACTTTCACATAACCACCTGCATTTGGTAGTTATCAGTGTATTTCAAAGGAACAACATAGATTTCATTATTTTAACAGTTTGGTGTATTAACATTATATCAAATATTACGCTTTCTAATAAGAAATTACGTTGTTTAACTGTAAATTTAAAATAAAACCGTTAAACTATTGACAAAACAAACATTTTAATATTATATTTTTCAATTTTTTTTCCGTAAAAGAAATAACAGTTTTACCATAATTTAACGTTAGAATTTTCGGCCACCCCAGCTGCCGTTCTATTAGGCTACCGTAAAAATAATTTTTTTTTTTTTTTTACAGTCTAAGAAGCATATCAAGTTTCTGGAGTGGCCTAGCCAGTCTCGAGACCTAAATCCAATTGAAAATCTTTGGAGGGAGCTGAAACTCCGTGTTGCTCAGAATGGAGGAGTGGGCCAAAATCCCTCCTGCAGTGTGTGCAAACCTGGTGAAGAACTACAGGAACCGTTTGACCTCTGTAATTGTTAACAAAGGCTTCTGTACCAAATATACACATTTTTTTACTCAAGTTATCAAATACTTATTTGACACAATAATTCCCAAACAAATTGTTATAAAATCATACAGTGTGATTTCCGGATTTTTCTTTTTAGATTTTGTCTCTCACAGTGGAAATGCACATATGCTGATAATTGAAGACCCCTCCATTATTTAAAAGTAAGAGAACTTGCAAAATCACAGGGTGATCAAATACTTATTGACCTCACTGCATGTGGGCAGCACTGCCGTTTGCAGATATTAATGTTAGTCGATGGGTGGCGCTATCTCATGATCAATCTCACTATATTGTAACCACAGTGTTTGTGATCTCAATTCCTTAGAGCAATGACAAGTGGGTGGTACTGTACCGGAGAACAAAAAAGATGAAGACATAATGCAACAACAACCCAAGGATGAATAGGATATAAAAGCTTTTTTTGTGAATCATAGCCAATGCTTTATACAGTTTCCTTACGGAATAAAGTTCAAAATGCGCGTTAAAAACAACAGCAACTTACAGAACAGCTCAAAAGGGAAGATTTAATTCAAGGACTTTTGCATTTGCGTGAACAGAAATCAAATATTCACCTTTACTCACCGGAATTCTCCAAGAACATAAAAGCACGGTGCGCGAAATCTCAGAATGCGCTACGAGGACAACGTTCAAAGTTATTTGCATTAAACATAAGATTTGCTTTATTTGAAACGAATGGAAACTTGCTGTGGAGGACGCGTTGAGATAACGAATTTATTGAGCGTCTAGTCATTCAGAATATGAAGAATCAAACAGGATACTGTGAAACAACAGGCAGTGAGCGGTTCATGGTAAGTAGGTGACTAAGTACTTTTGTATGACTGTAAATAATATGTATCATTATGACGAAATATTGCGTTGAATATTGAATGCAATTAATACGGGCGGTTTACGGTTCGCAGATGAGCAACGTTAAAATGAATCCCGTGTTCAATGGTCACGCAGCGGCAGCGCAGAAGGAGCGTCTCCCGCCCGAAGGCGCTGGCTCTTCAGCATATGATTCCCATGCAGCACATTGGACAGGGTTCGCAAGCTCCTTCCCGACACCCCTCACTGACTCTCTCCTACGGTCAAAATGGTCCAAAGAATCGTTAAATGGTTACCCGCCTGAATACAACTCCATCAAGTCCACCGGACTGAAAAGAGAGACTTTTTTCGGCGCAGGACATCTGTGCAAAAAGTGCATCTCTCACTTCAACGTCTTTAAAAGGGAAGCGTTAAAACAAGTAACTGACGAAAATCTTTCTACCAAAGTAAGTATTATCTATTTGCATACATTTAGAAACGATTATCGTGCATTTTTTGGGTGACTTTTAGTGGGCTGCTGCTGCTTGCATGCCCACCCCATCAGCCAGAGTCTGTCTCATATTTCAATTACATATGAGGCGCGTGCTTTTTTCCCCTTCCCCTGAAACGAGTTTAAATCGATTAGCTTTTGCAGTTGGTCTGTGATTCATGTGACACTCGTCTAGTCTTGATTACACTAGAATATGGGGTATAATGGGTGGGATGTGAAAACTCAGTTTCTACTGAGGACAATAAAGTAAATGGCACTATAATGTGATCAGCTGAGTCAGAGATGCATTTGTGGGTAGCATATTTGGTGGAGAAATAGGTTAGTGGATTTTTTTTTTAGTAAACGTAAAATATTTGACCCTTTTCCCATAATATTTGAGAAATTACCTTAATGTGATAGGATGGGATCCTTATAGTCAACTAAAACTGGAATATTAAATAAATTTAAAAAAGGTTAGCTGAAATTAAATTAAGTAAAATACATTTTAATTTATAGTTGCCATGCACAAACCCACACATATACATCATATAACATAACAAAAACACAAAAAAAACCTTTAACTGATATTAAAATTAAATAGAAAATATAACAACAAAAATTGAATCAAAATATTAATGACCCAAGACCTTTTATTCCAAAGGATTTTGTGGGTTGAAAATCATGTTAAGATTAAACATAAAAAAGACCTACAATTTAATTATAAATATATGATTTATTCTGATATATTCGGATGGGTTAACAGTCACCAGTAACAAATTTTCTTTCTGTGCCTCAGGATCCCAAAGTCTTCATTCATCTTTATGAGAGCATGAAACCACCTGCTAGTACAGTAGAAGCCTGGGGCAACGCGGATGGACGCTGTGGCGTCTGCTCCACTCACTTTAGCCAGCTGAAGCAGGAGGCTATCCGCACGATCCTCACCCAGGACCGGGCCATATGGGCTCCACCTACCACTGCCAACATCCCATCCACAAGCCTAGACTCAGGCTCACAAACGCTCCCCAGAACCTCAAGCCACCGATCTGTTGTCTCAGACCCCCATCAGAGGCCTAGCAATGCAGCACCGGATTGCTGGATTAAAGGACGTCAGCATTTGGAGTCCCTGTGGCCCCTGTCCTCATGCAAAGGAAACAATGCAATGTCTCAAAAGGTAGGCAGATTCTTTTATTTGATTTTTTTTTATTGTATTAATTGTTTATTTATTGTTGTTCAAGGTAACACTTTAGATCTGAAGGGTTGGTTGAGTCAAAATTAAAATGATTTAATCAGCTTCATGTCATTCTAAGCTCATATTACTTTCTGAGTTGTGTGAAAAGAAGATTTGATGAAAAGAAGATGAAAAGAAGTGTTTTTGTCCGTAACAATTAAGTTAGTCAGTGTTATTTTGGACCCCATTGACTTCTTCAGATTATAATTGTTTGTGTTACACAGAATAAAAACATTTATACAAGTCATGACGGTGAGTAAATGATGATAAATTTTAATTTTTGGGTGAACTATTACTTTAATATACCATTTAAATGTTTTTGATTAAGAAATGAACTTGATAAAACCGACTGTAAAGTATTGACAAAATATTTATATATATTATATAATGCTAATATAATGTTGTGTTTTGTATTCAATCAATGCTGGGTTTTAAAATCTCTATAATCTAAATTAAATAATGTATCAGGCTTTTCCCAAAAATAATAAGCAGCGCAAACTTTCAGAATTTGTATTAATTGTATTTGTATTAATTAAATCGATTTCTGAAGGATCATGTGACACTGAAAGCTGGAGTAATAGATACTAAAAAATCAGCTTTACAAGCAGAAAAAACAAATTACATTTCAAAGACAAGTTATTTTAAAATGCCATAATATTTCAAAACAGATGTGTTGTATTTTTAATTTTAAATAAATAGACCCTAGGTGAGCAGAAGATGCTTGTTTTGAGTCTTACAGTCTTTCCAAATAAATATAGCAAAGATAGAAGCACTCTGCTTTTCATATTTTATGTCCAGTACATCATCCATGTGCATAATGTAAGAGTATATAAATGAAATATGTATAGCTATGTCTGCTCACCAGGACATGTGTGTCTTCTTATGATACACAACTCTAGTTGGCCTTGTTTAGATCTAGAAGCAGATGATACAGGACTTTTTCTGGTTAATGGTTAAACCCACATTTTATCCATGCCACAGAGAAGTCCAGAGAAGCTTGATCAATATCGCTGAAATATTTAATGACCGGTGAAATATTCATACACAACGCTCGTAAATACAGATGAAATGAGAACGCATTATGTAAGTGAGGCAGAGAGTGAATATCTCAGACAGCTCCATCAGCACTCAGTACCAGATCTTTATATGACGCTGACCGAGAGCATGATGGCAGACCGAGTCCATTAGTACAGCTCCATTTCATTACACAAACGTGCAAGGTGGACTCACTCTGTCCTTGAAGTGGAATAAAAAAAAAAAGATTATTGCACAGAGTGAAAGCAGAAGAGATGCATTTCGTAGGTTTGTATTTGAAATAGCAAACACAGATAAGCACTGAAAGCGTAACAGCAAAAAAAAAAAGTGCACATTATTAAATCTTAGATTCTCTCTGGAGGACAGAGAAGTGAGAGAAAGAAAGCAGACATGGAGAAGAAAATAACAGTAGAGCCAATATTGCCATCTCTGCCCAAGGGTTGCTCCTAGCGCTAATTGGCGTTATATTCTGCCAATGAAGGGGAGGATCCTATTTCGCATGGCTGGACTGAAGCATTGATGAGACATAAAGGCAGGGAGGGACTCTAGATATGTGGATGACTGCAGGCAAGCGATGGTTTTCTTGAACAAATACAGTCTGGATATTATTATTCTGCTGAGAAGAGGTTAGATATTGGGTTGAAGTATGACTCGTCCCGTCAGTGCCTTCAGCCTTGGGCATTCGTTGCCTGTATGCTGAGACACATATAAAGAGGTTCATGACTTCATCTGCACATATGACTCAGCTTGCAGCAGCTTTCACTAATAATAGTGTCTGACTGCAGTGCATTAAACGCACTCATGTTCAGGGTGTAGTGTTCACGCTGTGCGGTTTAGTGCATCATAGGAATAGTTTATACCAAAATGTAAATTTGCTGAAACCTGAGGCCATCCAAGATATTTATGTTTGTTTCTTCGTCGGGAACAGATTTGGTGGAATTTAGCAGTAAATCGCTTGCTCAACAATAGATCTTCTGCGGTGAGTGTTTGCCGTCAGAATGAGAGTATCACAGCATCACCGTAATCCATGTGACCCCTAGTCCATCAATTAAAGTCTGTTTGTAATGAACAAATCCTGTCTTATCTGAATCAGGACAGAATGTCGATCATGCACGTTTACAATCAAAAACAGGTCTAAAAAAAAAAATATGCTGCTGGAATTTGATGTGAGAGGACAACAGGTGATTGACTTTTTACTGAAGGAAACGTTATCATGGATAAGGACTCTTATTTTGGCTAATTAAATGGCCTAATTATGGTTTTGTTATGTGTAAACGCACAGCCTTTCACTTAAAGGAGTCTTACAAAGCCAATTTTCCACAAGCTAATATGATTCTTTTGGATCTTAATGGAAAGTTTGTAATATAGATTGCTTTAAAATTTCTCAAAGAGAAATGTCAAAAACAGCTCTTTAATCACTCTGTTCTGTGTACTTCCCCTTTAAATCTTCACGAGCTCCGCTGACCCCGCACCTTTTTACCGAAGCACTCTCGGAGGCTCTGTTTTTAGCTGTATACATAGTGAAACTTGCTAATTAGCACATTATTGAAAGGCAATTTGCAAAGATTCATTAAAAGACATTTTACTTACTGCTTCTGTAGGTGAGGCTGGATCATGAACGATTTGTGCAAAGATAAGCGCATTTGGGTTAATCAAGGGTGCGTTTCCCTTCAGAACCAAATGTAACGTTATTCTTCCGCATCTTCAGTCACTCAGATGTCTGGGGTAAATCACTACTGCTATCTTCATTAATACATTCTACAACAAAACACCTCAATCTCTTAGGAGTCTTGCTTGTCTCTGCGTCTCGGTCTGATGGCGGCTCACTCAGAGTGGGTCTGAGGTAAGACACCAGTTCAGTCTGTGTGACACGCTGCTGTCAATAAACTATTGTGGGAGTGGACTCTGTCTGTGTGACGCCATTTGAGAATGGCTTGATTTCACAAGGGGCAATGTATTTTTATTAAATTAAAAGAAAACTACTGGTGGATCTTTATCATTGTAGGGTGGTTGTGTACTACACACACTCCCAACACACATTTCAGTCCAAACAGCTTGTAAAAAAGTGCATGCGGCACTGGATGACCCCTTTAACAAGTTATTAATCTAAGTTGTGTGAGTTACTTGTGGATATTTGTGATGTTTTTATCAGTTGTTTGGACTCTCATTCTGACAGCACCCATTCAGTTTTGGTGAGCAAATGATGCAATGCAAAATTTCTCCAAATCTGTTCTAATGAAGAAACAAACTTTCACCTATGATTGAAAAAAAAAGTCAGCAAATTTTCATTTGCAGGTCAACTACTCCTTTAATTACTCGAGCTTGACAATATCATTGCAGATATATCTTTCTCAGTCCTCCCAGAGTCCTTTGCATGCAGGGAAGGTGAATGAAAAGGAGAATGTAACCTCTACAGCACTATGCAACTACGGTGCCACACAGCCGACGCGTTCTTCCAGTATGTCCTCTCTGCTCCCCGCAGGAACATCTGCTGCCTTGTCTTTCTTTGTCAGGTAAGAGGTGCTGACTGGAAAATAAAAAAGAATTAAAATAATGTAATGTCCATGCATCTAAGCTAAACTCTGTCAAACCCTTGAACTTCTAAAGGGCAGCACAGAAATTGAACGTAATGGTTAGAAGAGGAAGGCACTTCTCAGAGAGCAGTGCTTCTCAACGCATGACAAACTTCAATAGTCTTCTGCAGAAATCTCCTCCTCTAGCACCAGCAAACATTTTTCAAGCTGCTGGTAAGAGCAAGGAAACACAAGGCATGGGAAAGGTATGGCTTGAATTTTTGCTACCTAACACTGCCAAAATGTATGGAGGTTTATATTATTATGTGATATTTTAGTGTTAGACTATAGTAGTTGCTAATTTGGTGTTAAATTTATAAAAGACAGGGTTCATAGATTGATTTATTGTCTGCTGTTATGTAATAGTTTTCTTTGCATGATTGTAAAGGTTAAAAGTAAAAGTTGAAACACACTGTGGGAAATAAAGAAATTGTGACATATAAATTCACGTTATATATAAAATATTCTGTCTGGTTAGAGAGAATACGAGCTAAGTCACTAATTGTGAGAAAAAATGAGTAAGATGTCAGAATTACAAACCAGATTCCAAAAAAGTTGGGACACTAAAGAAAATTGTGAATAAAAACTGAATGCAATGATGTGGAGATGGCAAAAGTCAATATTTTATTTGTTATAGAACGTAGATGACTGATCAAAAGTTTAATCCAAAAAATGTATCATTTTAAAGGAAAAATATGTTGATTCAAAATTTCACAGTGTCAACAAATCCCAAAAAAGTTGAGACAAATAGCAATAAGAGGCTGAGAAAAGTAAATTGGAGCATAACGAAGAGCTGGAAGACCAATTAACACTAATTAGGTCAATTGGCAACATTAAAAAGAGCTTCTCAGAGTGGCAGTGTCTCTCAGCCAAGATGGGTAGAGGATCACCACTTCCCACAATGTTGCGCAGAAAGATAGTGGAGCAATATCAGAAAGGCGTTACCAAGCGAAAAATTGCAAAGACTTTGCAGTTATCATCATCAACTGTGCATAACATCATCCGAAGATTCAGGGAATCTGGAACAATCTCTGTACGTAAGGGTCAAGGGCGTTAAACCATACTGGATGCCCGTAATCTCCAGGCCCTTAAACGACACTGCACCACAAACAGGAATGCTACTGTAAAGGAAATCACAGAATGGCCTCAGAAATACTTCCAGAAACCATTGTCAGTGAACAGAATCCACCTTGCCATCCGCCGTTGCCAGCTGAAACTCTACAGTGCAAAGAAGCCATTTCTAAGCAAGATCCACAAGCTCAGGGGTTTTCACTGGGCCAGGGATCATTTAAAATGGAGTGTGTCAAAATAGAAAACTGTTCTGTGGTCAGACGAGTCACGATTCAAAGTTCTTTTTGGAAATGTGGGACGCCATGTCATCCGGACCAAAGA
>JAUMHG010000067.1:14004253-14015101 GCA_032359395.1 Enteromius anoplus | reverse complement strand
AAAACTTTAAGAAATCTTAAGAATCCTTAATCTAACCTAGTTTATATATATATATATATATATATATATATATAAAGTAATAGAAGGGAACCGGGTCCATGTTCAGCATTTTTATAGTTATTGCAAGGTTTATGGTGGTCAGTTGTCATGTCAATTATATTTAAGAGAGAATAGGTTAAATAAAATACAATGAAAGCACCTATATTGTTTGCATTTTATTATCTATAGTATTGAAAAAATGATTATTTTATTGTTTATGGATTGCTTCATTCACTTACACTGTAAGCGCTTAACCTAACCCTAATTCGAGTTAAGTTCAAATAATTTTCAGAGGCAATCTAATTAATATGATGCCACAGAAGTTGTTGATTGAGCTTAGCATATATTGAACACAGAATATTCCTTAAAACAACATTGTGCATGACATTTAAAACCCTTTGCATGGCGTATTATCAATATTCATGGGCAATCAATACAAATTTAATACATACTCAATGATATGTTAATTAAGGGATTCCCATTTACTTGAGAGTCTCATTATTAGATTTTGTTATCTTGATCTTAGCTCTTCAACCACAGTGTACTGAATGCTCCAACTCCAGAAAGAGCAGCTTTCCTACTAGATGCAGCTCTGGCATCCCGCAGTGGTATGGTGGACAGTGGAGGGAGACCACCACATTGTTGTCACATGTTCTTCACTCTGCATGTTCGCCAACAGCACATAGGAAGCAGCACCAAATCTGGGAGTGAGTTCAGTTGCCTTTTCATGGCTTTAATATAGAGATGTACTGTAAATGAGCAGATTCTCACTACAGACCATGGTATAAAAAGGCCTATTAGATGACATGTATCACACAGTAATGATCCAGGAAAGTGAAATGTCATACTTGTTTCTGCTTTTAGCATATTAGAAAAAGACTATTTTGCATTTATGTATGACCTTTTCCTTAAAATTGTTTGTATCTTTAGTACCATTTAAAAAAATGTGTATGTTATTAAAATATATACGTTTCTCAGTGAATTTAGATCAAAGCAAGCTGAGCCTGGTCGATTTAGGGAGCTGTGTAGGGGAAAGGGAAGGAAGTAACTGTGGAGTCTGCCTCGCTGAGCTTGGAAACTTTATCACAGCCAATCTCAACAGACATAATCACGTCCCTAACAGGTATGTCTATATATATATATATATATATCTTGATTTTAAAAGTAGTAAATTACTAATGGTGTTGTGATTTAGTTAAAGGACTAGTTCACCCGAAAATGAAAATTACCTCACAATTCACTCTCAAGACATTCTAGGTGTAGACGATTTTCTTCTTTCAGATGTAAACAGGGCTGCTCGTACATAGCCTAATTATGATACATTTAATTACTATCCATTATGACATATGGCATGTTTGTGAGCTGTGTGTGTAATAAGCAGAGTTTACAGGCGTTGTGGACCCGCCTAAAGGAGTATATTACTAATGTGCTCTTTTAAATAACAAAAAAAAAAAATACTGCTTCATTAACTTTAGACCAGTTTTTAGTTGGTCAATGGCGCAGTTTCAGTTGCATTGAAATAGCAACTCACCAACAATGTACCTGAACACACCTAATTTTCAGACTAGCATGCCCATGTGCACACAAATGAGCGCAAAAGCATTTGCTATTTTAAGCTGTAGTCCGCACCTTTGTCACTCTATCGGTTAATAAACAGAACAGTTTGCAAAGAATATTGCAAAAGAATATTGTAGCCGGAGCTACTTCTCTCTGTTCATTATAAAGCTTTCAAGAGCCAGGACATTTTTTTATATAACTCAGATTATATTTGTCTGAAAGACGAAAGTCATATACACCTAGGATGGCTTAAGGGTGAGTAAATCATAGGGTAATTTTCATTTTTGGGTGAATTGTCCCTTTAAGTAAAATGTGATTAAGTACATTTAATTATCAGTAATACCTTCTTCACTACAGGGGAAGTAAATTAGCCATGCTTTTGCAAGACTCTCTGAGCAATGTCAACTGCTCCACCACAATTATTGCCCATATATCCACCATGTCTGAGGACCTTACAGAAAGCCTTTGTACGATGCAGACTGTGACTCGAA
Source organism: Enteromius anoplus (assembly GCA_032359395.1). Lineage (NCBI taxonomy): Eukaryota > Metazoa > Chordata > Actinopteri > Cypriniformes > Cyprinidae > Enteromius > Enteromius anoplus. The sequence continues at coordinate 14,013,014 of JAUMHG010000067.1, read as the reverse complement.
TGCGAAGGCAGAAAAAGAAGATAAGGGTATGCTTATAGACATGTTCACCAGTGTTCAGATTCTGTTAATCTAGACCATGCTTTACTTTTCATATGTCATACGAGTTATAAAATTTACATTTATGTATTTTTTTAACTGTTCCTCAGTTTTCAGGTGCTGTGAATTTAGGCTAAGGTTTTTATGTTTGCTTTTTTTTTCAATTTCAGAAATCTTCCTCAAGCTCACCTGGAGGAAGAAGCTTAGGCAACGAGAGGAAATTTAATAATTCTACCAAGCTGAGATTCCAATCTACGGGAACATTGGATCAAGATCTCTCCTCTCCTGGTTTCTCTAGTGATCCAGTATTTTACCCTGGGAGTGATAAGTCTTGTGATACCATTATCTCTATGGATCCTTCTGGTCTCGTAGATAAAGAGGTTACAAATAGAAGCAGAGAGGTTTTGCCTATTATTCCATCCTTACTCAAGAGCAAGTTGGAGTCCAAGAAGCTCTCGCTGATGAAGTTTTGTGAAATCTCTCCACCAATTGCCAATCGCATGAAGCAGATATCAAAAGAAAAGACTAAAGAGGAGACAACACCAACGATTTTGCAAGAAAAATCTGATTTTGAGTGCCTGAAGTGCAACACGTTTGCAGAACTACAGAATCGGCTGGGAAACATAGACGAGACAGAGTTGGATCTATGCAATAATCAGGAAGTGAACACCATGAGAAAACCACCTCGCTTAAGCCAAACCAATAAGAAATCCAATTCATTGGACATTCAAGCATTAAACAACAGAGAATCCAATAGCACCAGACAAGGAAACGCCTCAAAAACATTTGCCATTATTCACAGAAGTGAAGAAATTCCAAGTAGCACCAATTCGGCAATTATTCAACCACAGTTAGATGTTGTCAAACCAAGTGACCCTGTGCTATCTAGCCAATATCTAAGTAAATCTAAGCTTCATGATAAAATAATGAATATGGTGCCCACTGCACTATCTTTGAAATTGGAAGACCAAGGTAAAATAAGATTATCGGATAATTCCACAATGCAATCTGAGACACGAATATCTCCCATTGGCAAGAGCTCTCCGAGGTCTACTTCGTCTTCTTCTTTTTCATCATCCCTGTCTTCCAGTTTGAGCTCCCCACCCGCTGCTTCTGCCTCTTTGAATGGAGGTGTTCCACATTGCACAGGAAAAAAACAGCGAGAGATGAGGGCCACCATCACTGTGACTGTCCAGAAGCCACTTGATCTTAATGGACAAGATGAGCTTGTGTATACCGTGGTTGAGGAGGTAACAATAAATGGGGCCACTGAGCAAGGAAAGGCACAAATATTAAGTATACATGAGTCACACTCTCTCCAGGCTTTATCGCCAGGAAGTCAGTCTGTTAGAATTATCGGCAGCGTAGGTGAAGAACAAACAGCAAATTTTTATAGTTCCAATTCTAATGCACAAACTTCAGAGTATGAAGCCTCCATGGCCTCATCAGATGCAGCTATTGAACACCCCAAAATCAATGCGCATATTGACAAGGCAGGCGGCCACATTGATTTGAAAAACCTTCCACAGCATGATACTTGGTCTGAGGTGCCCCTGATTGAAGATGTGAAGGAGAAACCTAAAGGAGCCATGGTAAAACCTGACCCTCCCTGTGAGGTCTCCAAGTCCAGAAAATATGCGTGTGAAATTAAACCTGAGCAGGGCTGGTTGTGCCAAAACAAGAAAGACATCAAAGATTTCCCTCACATGAAAACAGAACAGAAGAACCCACAGAGTCCAAGAGAAACTCGGGATAAGAAACAGTATACAAAGAAAGACGGTCCTGTAGAATGGACAAAGGACAATATGCCATCAACGTCAACAAACAGTCCCAATCTCAAAAGAAAAGAGACGAAAGAAGAATCTGGAATAGCCAGAAATGCACTGCTAAGCATGGCTACCGAAACCAAGACCACCACTAAATCTCATTTTGAGGAGAGCAGCAAGTTGTTTAATGCAAAACTGAAAGCATTATCCGGCAGAAGCCAAACATGGGATCACAGTAAGAGTGGGCGCTCAACAGGAAGCTTGGAAGGTAATTCTAGCTCAAGACTTAAAAGCAAGTTCCTTGAAGAGACTGCTTTCATCGATATGGCTCCGAAAGGCCTTTTAGATGAAGATTACATTTCAGCACAACACAGCCCGCTAGGTTTTAAAGAAGACTTTGAGGACTTTGTAAGGTGTCGAGCTAGCCAGAGTCTTGGGAGGGTTCCACAATTCTTCCCAATGCATGATGCCAATGCAACAACCGGACCATCAAAAACCGGTCACTCTAAGATTACAACAGTTAATAAGTTCATGCCCAATTCAAAGATACACAAGATGCCAAACTTGTCTCCCAAACCCACTAGACACTCGATCAATCGGAGCTCAAGCTTTTCTCCGAACGGAGCACTTGTCAGCCAAAGCTCCTGGTCAACACACTCCCTATCCCGAAGTCAAGACAGCGGCAGTTTGAAGTCACCTGGTGCAGTCCGGAAAGGAAGAGTTGAGCTTTTAAGAAGCAGTAGAGATTCTCTTTCTGCATATAGTCAAGGTGGATCTGATTTAGATGAATGTGAGGAATTGGGGACAATGAAACCTTTCGTTCACACATTGCCATCCCCATATAGCCGGATCACAGCTCCACGGACTCCACACCACTGCAGCGGACATGCCAGCGATACCACAAGCGTTCTCAGTGGAGAGCTGCCTCCTGCCATGTGTAAAACGGCTTTACTCTATAACAGGAGCAGTATGGTCAGTAGTGGCTATGAAAGCATGCTGAGAGACAGTGAAGCTACAATCAGCAGCAGTTCAACACACAACTCCATTAGCGATCAGAGCTGCTCGCTCGGTGCTGCTAAAGGCATGAGAAGTAACAAAAAAAGAACCAACATAGGTAAGGGTTTTTAAAAGAAGCGTTCATTTATTGGATTTGTAAGTCCCCAGCAACAGGCTGACACGTATGCAAGGTCAAAAAACACTTTATGATTTGCATTTATGTGCATTTATTTTTACCTTATTTGCTCAATGACTCCCAAATAATTTGTTTTTGCGTGATGAGGTGATTGGAACGGTTTAACAGCAAAAGCCACCCAATTGCTACTAAAACTAGCCCAATCGCTTTTCAGGGGAAATTGGTGGAAAAATCGTATTCCGGCAGGGTAGAAAAACACATTATTTTAAAGGGGCCCCCTGATAAAAGTCAAATTCCAGGAACTAAATATCACGTTATTGGGGTCGCTCTAACCCATCCCATTTAAAATGAAAAACTTCCTGTGGAAAGAGCGTTAAAGTAGCCCAATTCTGAGGGTCTTGGCAATACTGGTGATTGCTCGATTACATTCAAAGCAGTTTTTTGTGCTTTCAATGCTTCAAAAGCTGCACCTAGTGGCAAAGAATGAATTTGCACTTTCATTCAGACCCACATGGAAATCAAGTTTTCCCCAGGTCTGTGCTCCCATCAAGTGCTAATGTTACATGTTGACATGAAATGGCTTGGGATTTGTTTTCATTGCTTCAGAGTATTCTTTCTTTTGAGAGACAGTAAGTCCATACACAGTGCGCTTTCAGATTAAAAATTTTTCAGGATTCTATTACACACTGCATGAAAAGTCATTTTCAAAAATCCATAATAGGGACACTTTAATCAATGCATTCTGGCATAAAAAAAAACCAATATGGTCTTCACCTGTCTTTGTCCACAGGGTCCAGTCTAAGACATCCATCTCAAGACAACCTCCAGTCACTGAAGAGATCCGTCAGTGGGCCAAAAACACACCGGGTGGATCGAGGTGGTTCTGACTCTTATGAAATTAAAGTCTATGAGATTGATAATGTAAATGGCGTACAGAAGAGAGGTGGGGCAGGGAACAAGGTGAGGTTCAAAATGTGTTAAAGGAAAATAAATATCTGTCTGTCTGTCTGTTTGCTTTGTATTTTGTTCACAAACTGCTGTCATTGTATGGTCCATTAAATTGGTAGTGCTTGATTCAACTCATACAGTTTTCTGAATTGCTTAGACACAAAAATCTGTTCTTTAGACAATTATCTTTACTCGCAACACTGTTTTCTAGAAGTAGGGATATCCTACATGACTTTTGCCTGGATTTTTCCCAAGTTTGCAGTCGTTAGTTGGCAAAAGTCAAAAGCAGTTTTAAATGCAAGTTTGTGTTTATAAGGAAAATGCTGAAATCTGCTCTGATTTAAAAACTTGTGTAATGTATTCCAGCCTTAAGAAAACTTCAAACGCTCATTGTTTTTTTTTTTATTCATATTTTTATTTTATAGAAACAATATACTGATTTAGAATAAATGTCATTTTACATTGTTTATATATTTTTTTTCTATTACTGCAAAATATGCAACTTTTTGTCAATTTTTGAAACACATTATTTTGTTTTTCAAATGTGTTATTTGTAAAATTTTCATCCACAAATTTATTTAAGTATTTATTAAAATAATGTATTGTACATACTGAGGAAATTTTGTCAATGTTGTGTTCTTTTATATATAATGTAGTTTTTTTTTCAGGTAGTATATACTTTTCCTCAAATGGTGCTTAATTTCATCAAAACAATATTATCACAAAACCAAAACTGTATGTTCAGGAATGTATTTTTTATTTATTTTTTCCTTTTCTGTTCTTATTCTTATTTTTATCTTTAATTAAAAATGTATAGTTGCACATTCATTGTAGTAAGCGCTCATGGTCATGTTTTAAATAAATTTCACAGTGTGTAATTCAGTGTATCTGTGTATTTGATGGCTTTGTGAGTCAAGATTTAAATCAGATTTAAGAACGTCTTTAGTTACGTATTGTAACCCTCGTTCCCTGAAGAAGGAAACAGAGACGTCACGTCGGTGGGCGACAAATAGGAATCTCGCTTCGAGATGGCAAATCAACTCTGCGTGTATACAAACACGCCAATGAAATTGGCATATGCTGATTAATATCCAGCTGCACTTAATCGCGGCGCGAGTATAAGTATGTCAGCGGATTAAGCATTCATCAGTTTTTTGCTAAGGAGCCGAGCCGGTGTACATGGCCCCCTAGCGACGGTACAGATCCATGGTGACGGGACGTAATGTCTCTGTTCCCTGAGACGTTACCTTTCAGTCGGTCACTCCGAGTCACGTCGGTGACCGACGAATAGAGATCCCTATGGAAAACACCATGGAAGCTGCCCCTTCCAGTGTCGTGTGGGAGTCTACCAAACCCCCACTGTTTGGTCTCTAGGCCAGGACTCGAACCACAGGATACCAGCACCTGCACTACCAAAGTAACTAGACTACTGGGATGTCTTCCTTCCCATCGGAGGTTCTAAGACAGATACAATGACATGAGTTTTCAATGCATATGGATTATTGGAGGTGATTGAACCCTCATGGAACCAATACTGCTGGGGAGCATGTTTTTTTTTTTTTAACCATGAATACACATGAGTAATTCTTAAAGGTATACTCATGGATCCCAGCCCTCTAGCCGTTCTCAAGGAATTCATCGCATCAAGGGCCGGGCGCCAGATGCTCCGCAACATCCGGCTGCCAAGGGGAACGGAGGAACTTGACAGGGTCTACTGATAAGGACACTCTGGAGACATATCGTTGCCAAGCTGACCGAACAGGTCCTACTTCGGTTCTTCAGCTCTGTCTGAGGTGAGAACTCGGGAGGCTACCGGTTCAACACGAAGGCTATAAAACCTATAAACCCGCAGCTCTACAGATGTCTGCCAGCGAGGCGCCGCGTGCTAACGCCCAGGATGAAGCTACACTTCTTGTTGAGTGAGCCCGTACACTGAGGGGGCAGGGCACACCCTGTGCTTGATAGGCCAGGGTAATGGCCTCCACAATCCAGTGGGCCATTCTCTGCTTGGAGACGGCATTCCCCTTCTGCCGTCCACCGTGACAGACAAAGAGCTGGTCTGAGGTCCTGAAGCTACGTGTCCTGTCTACGTAGCATCTAAGTGCTCGGACGGGACACAGCAACAGCAGGGTTGGGCCTGCCTCCTCCGGGGGCAGTGTTTGGAGGTTCACTACAAGATCTTGGAAAGGAGTAGTAGGAACATTGGGCACGTAGCCTGGCTGAGGCCTCAGTGTTACCTGGGAATCCTCGGGCCCGAACTCTAGGCAAGAATCGTCGACCGAAAACGCCTGCAGATCCCCTACCCTCTTGATAGATTTTAACGCAAGCAGGAGAAGAGTTTTCATCGAGAGAAACTTTAACTCAACTGCTGGCAAAGGGGCCCTTTCTCTACCACAGGTCTGGACGCGGGTGCCACAGGGTGCCCCGTCTCTGAGTCAGTAAATCCTTCCTCAGAGGAATCGGTCAAGGAGGGGCTGTCACGAGGAGCATAAGTTCGGAGAACCAGGTAGGCTCACTGGGGGAAACGCATACTTGCGTAGGCCCTGAGGTCAGCTGTGAGCCAGGGCATCTCTGCCTAAGGTTCCCTTGGTCAGAGCGTAAAACAACTGGCAATGAGAGGTTTCTCGGGAGGCGAACAGGTCTACCTGTGCGGCTCCGAACTTCTCCCATATCTGCTGAACCGTCAGGTGATGGAGTCTCCATTCTCCAGGGAGCGCTGCTCGAGACAGCTCGTCGGCTGTCTGGTTGTGAATGGAAACACCTGGAATGTGAATGGCACGAAGCAACCTCAGATGCATCCGACTCCAGAGGAGGAGGTGGCGGGCGAGCTGCGATATGCGGCGGGAGCGTAGACCACCTTGATGGTTGATGTACGCCACTGCCGATGTGTTGTCCGTGCGGACCAACACGTGACAGCCCTAAAGCCGTCCCTTGAGACAACCCAGAGCTAGGCGTACTGCTAGTAGCTCGAGGCAATTGATGTGAAAATGCAGATGGGGTTCCGTCCACACCCCGTTGTGCGTGGCACCCCACCCGGTGGTGGAGGCATCTGTGACAACAACAGTGTGCCTGGAGACCTACTCTAAGGGCACTCATGCCCGTAGAAATGTCAGGTTTGACCACGGGGAAAAAGCTGCATGGCAGGCCGGTGTTATCTGAACCCAGAACGTGCCGCGTTTCCACGCCCACCTCGGGACTCGATCGTGAAGCCAGTGCTGAAGCCGTCTCATATGGAGCAGACCCAGCGGGATCACCGCTGTGGCTGCAACCATATGCCCCAGGAGCCTCTGAAATTGTTTTAGTGGAACCACCGTCCTGCATTTGAACGAATTCAAGCGGTCCAGCACCGACTGAGCGCGTACCTCTGTGAGACGCGCTGTTTGTGCAACCGAGCACCGATGGAAGGAGGAGTTTTTGCTCTTTCCTCACCATCACCGTTAGACCAGACCGCCCCTGCCAGAAGCAGTGCTCACGCAGCTTTCACCAACGTGAGCCTTACAACTGAAAAGGGAAACGGTTGCCCTGCCCCTTTTCCGGCACCGGGGTCTGGCTCTCAGATCTGCGATGATCATCTTCCCAGGGAAAGATGACTCATCCACAAGGCCGCCTCACGTGCTTTTCCCAAACACGTGAGACAGCGATTGTGACCATCACCCGATGCCAGGGAACGATCGCATCCAGAAGCGCACAAGTGGTATGACATCTTTAAAAAGACACGTGTTTAAAAAGACGTACCACTCGTGAGCTTGCTCTTTTAGACTTTGCTCTTTTGTGAAGGCTGACGCGCACAGGGGAGATGGTGGCTCACTCGCAATAGCAGGTAGTGCAATACTGCTGTGGAAGCCACTCGACCGGAACCACTGCCGCTGAAACACTGTGACGCCAGCTGTCAACACCATCAAAGTTGATGGTCTTCTCAGGAACGGTAACTTCATGTGAAGCTCGGCTCCGAAGCGAAAAGCCAATGAATGCTTAATCCGCTGACCTTCTTATACTTATACTGATTTTGTTTTTAAATGCTAAAACATTTTAGAAAAACTGTAATGTTACTTTATTATAAAACCTTGTGGAGTAATGGTAGGCCAAATGCTAATCTTAGCCCACTCACCTTTTATATGGAGGCAAACTTACTTTTTGTCATCCACGTTTTCAGGGTATAGTCCTCTTTAGTGCAAAGCTGAAAATCTTGGAGCATCGACAGCAGAGAATAGCAGAGGTGAGACTCAGGTATAGTGCTCTCAGGCGAGAGTTGGAACATGCCAAGCATCATCTGATGTTGGACCCTGGAAAATGGACCCGTGAATGTAAGGGTTAACATGTTTGCTTATGTATATTAAGTAATATTAAGCACTGCAGTAGGATAGAAAACTATAGGGTTGTTTATGGTTCTGCTTGCTGTGTCTTATCATTAATTATTATGATATTTGTGTGATGTGTTTTGCAGTTGACTTGTGGCAAACGTTTGAGGTAGACTCCCTGGAACACTTAGAGGCTTTGGAGCAAGTCACTCAACGGCTAGAGCGTCATGTTAACCTCTGTAAAGCACACGTCTTGATGGTCACCAGCTTTGACGTCACACCCAAGTGCAGGAAAAAGTTACGACATCGGCCCGCAATAGATCATGCAGCGTTCGCAAGAATATAGCATGTCAAGATTTTACATGATCACTTTTACCTGTTATACAATATATTAAATGACATGCGTGGGAGACACAACCTAGCAATCAGGGGAAATGACAAGGCAGGAAAAATGCTTTTGTTGTCTTACAATTTAAAGTTCGCTAGCTGAAATATAGCTATTTCTCCCACCTTGTATTGTTTCCATTACAACGGTTTTGTGCGCGAACTCGGGGGAACGCAAAATATATAAAATATACAAT
>JAUMHG010000067.1:13955152-13985367 GCA_032359395.1 Enteromius anoplus | reverse complement strand
GGTCAAATTTAGTCTCGGCAGGGGATTGCTTACTCAGGTCCAGTGCCATTTTAAAAGTCATTGGATTACTGTTGAACTTCTACGAGAAAATTTAATTGATAAAACTCTCATTCGTACCACCGAACATCAAGAACCACTTTTATAAACTCATGAATATTAACTTAAAATGTCTGTGTGTTTGCCTCTTTTTAACCAAATTAGTTTCCAGGATTCTTCTCATTTGGTTTTTTCTCCAAGACTGGCCCAACAAGAAAGCAGGTACAAAAAATGCACTGAAATGTCTAAAACACAAGTACTTGGTTGTGTTGTTGAAGTGAAATCTTATTCTTGTCTTATTCCAGATAGATGGAACCTCTTTCTGCCTGAGGTTCATGGGGGAGGGCTACACGATCGGTCAGGACCCCTCTCAGGGCAAGCCAAATGCCACAATCAGCACTGAAATAACAGGACCGGGTATTGTCCTGCTTTCTATTTGATCGGGCTGTTATATATATATATATATATATATATATACTGTATATATATAATATTTATTTGATATTTTGCAGAGCCAGGATACATCGCAACAGCGATTACCATAGTGCAGGCAGCTATTACTCTGCTTAACGAACCTCACTGTCTCCCTAATAAGTGAGTAAAATGACCTCAACATAATAAATGGATGATTCTCGGTCCTCTAGAATTAAAAAAAAAAACTTTTAAAAACACATTTTTATTGGAATATTGGATATGCACTATTGTTCAAAAGTTTGTGGTCAGTAAGATTTTTCTTAATATTTTATTTAACAACGATGCATCAAACTGATTAAGTGACAGTAAATACATTTATAAAAATATCAAGGAACCTTTCATTCATCTAAGAATCCTGAAAAAAACGTTTTAACACTGGAAATATTAAGAAATATTACTTGAGCACAGCATATTAAAATGATTTGTGGCACTGGGGATTGAAGTAATGGCAAATTCAGCTTAAGATTGTAACATATATAAACAGATAGTAGTTATTTTACATTGTAACAATATTTCATAATATTACTCGTTTTACTATATTTTGACCAAATAAAGCCACCCTTGTTAAGCAAAAAATATTTTTTAAAACCATTAAAAAATATTACCGACCCAAACGGTAATGTAAAGTATAAGAAAGATTCAGTCATTTTTGTAAAACTTAATTTGACCCAAATATGAAATTCTGTGTTGTTTAATTTGTAGTTTTTAAAATAGTCAACTCCTGGGTCTTATATTTGGAGAAACATCCATACATGCAATGTTTACACTAATACACTGATCGTCATTTTTTTAAGACACTGTAGAGGTTAGAGTTAAATTTACAGACTGATGCAAGTGAATACTTGTGCAGCATGTATGAGGACTGTCTCATGTAACATCCTTTCATTGGTTCTCACAGGGGTGGTGTGTACACTCCAGGAGCAGCATTTGCAAGAACTACCCTAATCGACCGTCTGAACAAACACGGAATGCAGTTCTCACTGAAAAACCGACAATAGAAATGAATACTCATGATTCCTTGTTGATCTGTTTTTGTTACCCAAATAAGTTGTGAATATAAAAAAGCTGAGTTGTGTAGCCAAAAGTATTGTCGTTCTCGTTCGGAACTTTGTGATCCATTAATCCCTTAAGCATCCTTCTTAAAAAAAATTTGACCAATAGCCTTTTAAAAAAAAAAAAAGGTTTTCTTAACCGTAGGAAATGAATGTGAAATATTGTAATTCAGAGCATACCTTTTAAGTTTATTGTTTATTCTAGCCTGTTTGGTACCATTTTACTTGTTCAGTTCAGATCTCACCGATAGTATCACTTTTCTGAGGCATATTCTGTTCTGTTACAAATCTATATTTATGAAATGTTGCAGAATAAAAAGAGAGATCTTTCTATTTGCGAAATTGGCTTTCCTAACATGCCTTTGACAAGACTCTGCCACTAGGGGTTCCCTTTTCTATTTCCACATCTGCCGATTATTTATGTGGAGATGACAGGAAAGGTCATTGGGTTTGAGAGGGGCAGCCTTGGTATGGGGAGATTAGAAAAGGCAATGAATAGATCTTTTTAAGGAAAAGAAGAGAGGTGGATGAGGAACAGGGACTGAAACATGCAGGCCAAGGATGAAGTGGCCTGGCAGGCGTGAGTTAGTATGACTCAGCTTCAGCTGCTTGCACAGTCTCACAGGAAATAAAGAGATGCTGGGATGGAGCTTGTTCTAATGTGTATTGTCACATTTGACTAAATAGGCGACAACGGTAGAGTGTGTTGTAAACACAGATTTTGCATAAATGCATTGAGGGTGTGTAGAATAGAAAAAAATGAACCCGTACAGGTTTGGAACAATTTGACGATGTGTAAATGATGACAAAATCTTCATTTTTGGGTGAACTTTTTCTATACATAAGGTCAGATGCTTAGGCGTTAAGAATTTACATACTTTGTCATGTTTTTGTTGTGACTTCCTCTGGGACAATTATGTCACTTACTGAAGGATGATGTCAACACCGCCGTTGCCAGAGTGTCATTACAAACCCTTTGGAAAAAAGGTTCAACTTAAAGGGATAGTTCTCCAGAACTACAATGACATCTACATTTATTACACACTATTAACGTTAGTTAATAAAAATACAATCTTAGTATTAACTACAGATTATTCTCCAACTAAAACCAAGAGAACATGCTTTTCTTTCTTTCTTCCTTCCTTCGCTCTTTTATTCTCAGATTGCAGTCACATCCTCAGCCACAATTTCCACAACATTTGTGTGCTTTTTAACACATCTTTACCTTTCAATTCCATTCCCATTCCTCTTCTCCACCAAGCCTGCGGTCCAGTCCAGAGGCTTCTCTTTCAGGCACATTGCACATAAAACCCTTATCAGTCTTCAATACTGTCTTTCTCTTTCTCTCCCTCCCACTCTCCTCCCTCATTCCAGTCCTCTAGAGGAACATTGTTTCTCCTGCCATGTTTTAGAGCGCCTGGTACTCAGAATCTATCGCAAAGCCTTATGTAAGTCGCCCTCCCTTCTCGTGCGTTCATTTTGCCCAAACATCACCCTCCATCTCAGTCCTCCCTCCTCCACCCCTCCCGAGAAGCAAGGGGCAGCAGTCCGGCGGATCGTATTAAACGACCACTCGTGTAATCTCGGAGGGTTCTCGACTCGCCACAGGAATGTGTAAAAGATCTGGAGAGATCCGGTGAAGCCCTGCTAATGTGTTTCTGTGAGCTTTGGTTGATTTGGAGTCTGCTCTGCTGACTACTTAATAGCGGGCTTGTTTTGTGGTTGCAGGACACCGGGCGGGGGAAGAGCACTAGAGCACTGTGCAGCATCACTTACAGCTATAGGAGGAGGGAGGGGATGTAGGTGTGGAGAAAATGAGATGCGGAGGGTGAGGATGTGAATGAAAGAGGGGGCTGAGGCGGTATATGAGGAGAGGATGTGTAATTCAGTGAGAGTGATTCGAAGACGGAGCGAAGGCGTGACGTTTTGACTTAATGTGACAGCAAGAGAACATGTTGGTTCAGTGGGACATAAACAGCGGGAGGTCAGACTGAGCGCTAAGGGGAGTTGAACCTATTTTGAAGGAAATGTTTATGGCTACACTGTGGGGAAATGAAATAGTTATGAATAAAATTATTTTAGGTGATGTTTTTTTTACAAGAGATTACTACTTACAAACCTAAAACTTAATATATAGCTTTGTAATTATTACTACAAGCAACTTTTTATTGTTAAAAAAATAAGATAAAAAATTTAAAAAAGCAGATTTAGATATTTGCATTTACTCTAACATCTGGCAGTAAAATCGACATTGAATAGTTTGAGGATAAAATATATTTAAAAATAAATATGTGGTAGTTTTACAATTTGTAATACATTTTTTTTCTGTTTTAATATATTTTTTAAAGTTTTTTTTTAATTCTTGTGATGAGAGCTGATTTTTCAGCATTGTTATTCCAGTCTTCAGTGTCACATGATCCTTCAGAAATGATAATATGCTGATCCTGGTGATAAAGAATTTTATTTATTATTTATTTTTTGTGCAAATTTGATAATGCTATTATCAATTGAATGCATCCTTGCTGGTGGTTGAGAGGATGGATGGATAATACATTTAATAATATAAAATATTTTTTATAAATGTCTTAATAAAGTGGTCCTCTGTTCATTTGGAAATTGAGTTTTAGTTTATATGAGTCAAAAATAAATGTAGAATTCCAGAAATGTCAACACATGATAAATGACGTGTCTACAAAATCTATTTAATATCTAAAATCTTATGTGACAGACAGATAGATGGATAGATAGATAGATAGATAGATAGATAGACAGATAACAAACAGCCAGTCTTTAAAGATCTTTTGCCGTCTCAGGTTAGTCCTTACTTTGAGAGAGGTAAATCTTCAGCATCTTTGATTACCTCTGGGTCAGCAGAAAAGCACACTACAGCACCTCGTTCATCAGCCGGCTCCACACACAAGGCCAGAGTGAAAGAAAATCACATTTGTTTTTCCTCAGGAGGGAATGCAGCTCACAGCACTCCATTTTATCAACCTGAAGGACTGGATTTCACAGAGGAAACTGCTCCATTCCCTGTCTCACACATCGGTTGGATCACATTTAAAACAAAGCGTGACGCACACTGCCCTTATCCCTGCCAGCATAACTGGCATTATCACTTCTATATAGGATCATTCAACTGATGCAGATTTGTTTACAAACACACAAGCCTATAGAAATCCAGCAGCTGAGACGAACCTCATGTACACCCTCTAATCTTCATATTTCATTATTGTAATCCCTGCTTTTTTTCTTTCCTGTGAGATGACTCTGCTTTGAAAATAGTGGGTAAACATAGAGTCTGTCCAGCTTTCTATGCCTGCAGCGAAGATATTTTTATGGTTATGAATATGTAATGTTGCTCAGTGTTGCCTGATATTGCAACACCTTTTCCAAACGTCTCAAACAGAAAGTAGGTGACGATACAAGAGACACGAGCCGTTAGCTCCAATGTTTAATCATTACCTCTCTTAAAAATGATTGGAAACCAGGCCTTTTTCATCAAACAGTATTCTCTTTCAGAATAAGCTCTAAATTTCTGCAACAAGCTTGCACACTGCAGATGTTAAATAAATGTGTTTTCGTTTTTTATAATGCACTGTGACAGCATCTGTGATTTATTAAGCTCTTTAAGACTTCTGAAGAAGTTTTTGGATACACTTTAGATGTCTTGGGGGTTGCGCTAAGCATTTGTTGTGTTGTTCTTGCCTAACGGAACTAAATCAGGCTGATGTGTCGTGATTATAAAGGTCTTATTGATACATTTCACAAGGCATTAATTGATGGCATGTATTACTTGTGAATTATTGTGAAGCTTTTATCTGCTGTTTTAAAGAAACTCATCTACATCTCGGACGGCCTGGTGGAGAGTAGATTTTGTTAGCAAATATTCATTTTTGGGTGAACTAAAGGGACCTTGTCAGAATTTACTCTGTGATGTCTCGTATCATTCAGTGGCATGTGTGACTCATCAGACAAGCATAACCTTCATAAAATGACTAATATGTGAAATGGTACTTCAATAGCTCAATTGGTAAAGCGTGACACTACCCTCTTAAAAATAAAGCTGCTTCAAAGGACGATGCCTTAGAAAAAACATTCAGTCAAAGAACCATCTCTTTCTTAACTTTTTATAATATGAAGAACCTGCTTTCACCACAAATAAACGTTTGTAAAACAGAAAGGTTCTTCAGATGTTCGAGGTTCTTTATGGAACCTTTTAGACAAATTGGTTCTTCTTTGGCATCGTGAAGCAGCGTCATTTGAAAAAATGTAACCACACCAAATCTGCCTGCTTTCTACTTGACATAGTGAAAAAATATGATTCAGGTTTGGCTCATTCAGCACTGCTGTCCCACAAAGCAAGCGACAGTAAGGTTTAGCTTGAGACAATAATGAAAACCCACAGCGATTAGGGGTTTATTACTTTTAATCAATTCAGCTAGCTACAAAATGTCAACCACTTCACAGACTGACAGGATACAGAGGGAGTTTTAATATTACATGCGTTGAGGACATCAATCTCACAGTTTAACCTATGTGTCATTCAGGTAAGGTATTTATTTGACTTATAATAACGATTCAACATTTTAGTGATTTGGTGTGCATAGCTCTAAGTACAGAAGCAACAAAAAAAAAACTTTTTTTTTTGTCATGTATTATTATCATTTTTTACCAATAACAAACCACACGGGGAAATAAACTAACAGGATACAGTCTTCTTATAAAAGTAAGGTCTCTCAGAAATATGCGTCTTTGCTTTACATTGCAAATGATTTATTTATTTTTTCAGAGCATCCAAAACCTATGATACAGTAAACAACCATTCCCCAGCTTTCAGAACATCATTTTCTACACCAAACTGCATATTCATTTTAGAAAACAAGTCATTTTTGCAGGACCACCACGCCAGCCTTGTTTCGTTCCCGTCACATTTCCTCTTTAAGTCACTTTTGCATTATTTTACAACAAAGGTCACAGTCTGTGAATATATATATCGACTGAAATGGTGGCACTATTGCAAACTTGCAGTAATATGGAACTGTGTCCTAATACTGAGCATGCTTTTGTCAATTTTGCTACTGCCATGATATTTTTCCCTTTTTTTTTGGTCATCTTTTTAAAACAAGTTTTATTTATAAGACGCTAAGATCTACCATTTGTCATGCATAACGCACAATTCACATCACTTGGAATGCAATGTTATTACTACTACAGCTACAGAATCTAGTTGCACATTGTCTAAACAGTAACTGATTATGGTTGTGATGAGGGATATGAACCAAGGACATTGATTGTAAGTGCTCGTTGTATTAATATCATTTGCAAAATCTTTTTTCCCATTCTTCATTGTCATGACAACATCAAAATAAGGAGCATGACAGTAGCTGAGTGGTGTGACACAGTTTTACCAAGACGATACTGAGATATATTGAAAAGGAAAGACAGCTTGTATAGCATTCCTATATAGTTCCTCCAGCAAAAATTTGAGATATATATATATATATATATATACACACATAGGCTATATGTATACACATACAAGCGGATATATGTATACATACATACATATATGTATACAGGCAATAAAGAGAATAAAAACTTCACAAGTGAGCAAGAGCCATCGAGTCAGCACTATATACAACCTTTGGAAAGAATGATACAGAGTATAAGAAATCATTTTACGAGGACAATCATTGAAAAAGCTGACAGAAGACACATAGAACGACATTTACAATGGGGGCCGGGTGATATGTGCATGTGTGCAAACCTAGAAGGTAAATACCATGATAAGCGCATTGCCTTTTGACAAACTGCACGGTTGGTAAAAGCAGGCAGACCAGAGGCTTAGCCACTGCCGAGCATCTTTGTGGCCCTCTGGTTGGCTTCATCAATCCTGGTCTTGTTAGAATCAGCCTGAAATAGTTTAAAAAGTGCTGCATTAGTGTCAATGTATTCTTTGCAATCAAGCCATTATATGCAGTTGCTATAAATATTGTTAGAACTGTATATCAGAGTTATTATAGTAAACTACAAAAATGTTTTGTTACTTGAAATTATTTTATTTTAGCTAGTTAACAAGGCAACGTTTCTCGTTTTCATTTAGTTTAACTCGATTTACTAAACCAATCAAAGAAATTAACAAAAGCTATAATAGTATCTCAGTAATACTTAAATAAAACATACATCTGTAGTTTCATATTTAAAGTGAACATTAAATCGCAACTGAAAATTAATTTATTAATAAACATTCTTGTTACTGATGCATGATGTTTCAAAGAATAAAAAAATATATAATCCTTTAATCAAAAATAATATATTATAATTGATCATTTTACTATAGTAATTCCCAATTATATATTATGGAAGTGAAATTGTGTATATAAAACTTTAAATCAAAACTCCATGTTTATTACTAGTGCACGTTGTCTTAATTTTTAATGATATATTTTACATATAAAATTTACAATATATGCATAATTGATCATATTAAGTAATATTAATAAATATCAGTAAAGTAATTCCCAATTATTTTTGTTATGGAAGGAAAATTGTGTATATAAAATATTGTTTTATTTTTGAAGTCAACATAAAATCAAAAGTGCCCCTGTTTAATTCATTAATGAACATTTTTATTACTAGTGCATGTTGTCTTCCTCATTTTTAATGATTTATTTTACATTAAAAAGTATAATATATGCATAATTTATCATATTTAGTAATATTAATAAATATCAGTTAAAAATTTCCAATTATATTCAAATAGCTTACAAACAGATATTATTTTCAACCCTTAATTTGCTGAAAAAAGTTTTAAAACGTCTTTTTCTTTTTTTGTGTGAAAAATCCAACAAGGCAATCTGGCCTTGAGAGCCACTCCATACCTTCTCCATGATCCTGTCGATCTGGCGGTTCTGGGTGTCAATCTCGTTGCCCATATCAAGGGCCATGTGGCGCAGGTTACCAATGATGCCTCCCACCTGCTCTAAGTTCTCATCCATCTCATTTTCCCTGGCGTCATCTGTTACCCTGCACGACACAAGCACAGCACAGCGTCAATTTCAATTCACAAGCGCCAATAATTTCTCAAATCCGACTGCATACACATAGATTTGACCTCTTAAGCCTTTTATTTGAATGTTCACAGCTGTTGCGGCCAGATTTATTTAACCTTTTGGCTACACGATCAAACCTTTCTCTTATCCAGCTAACCCTCTGGACAGAGCGTCCTGGAATCCGGGGGCCTCTCACCTGCGGATGAAGCCTCCACTGATGGCCATCTGTTCGCGCTCATCCACCACGCGGGCGGGCTGGCTTGCAACCACACCGTCCTGGTTGTTTCCCCAGGCCTTGCTGGCGCCGCTCTTCATTCTGCACAGAGTCGGGGGAAGCGTGAGCGCTAGGGTAACCGGACACTTCCATATCAGCAGCAGTGTGTTCACAGATCAACAACAAACATGGATTACCAGGCAAGCATAACAGGGATGGGCTCATTCTCAAGGGGCTTTTGTAATTTGTAATGTTATATCCTGCGGACATTTAACATACATGTATACTTGATGCTGAGACACATACCTTTCTGAAAATGGGGGGTGTAAATATACAGGTGGACAGCCATTTCCAAACAAAGAAAAATGGGACCCAGAGGTCACCTCTGGCCGCCCCATGGCACATGAGCTGTCACCCCTCTTAAATTATGACAAATAACAAAGAGCACAGGCCTTGGCGACAGACAACACAGAGTAACAGGACTGTCACATCAGTGGAGACAAGTGCAAATAACTTCAACAGAAAAGAAACTGGAGGAAGAGAACCGCATCCTATCTTGTCCTTTCATTGGCCACCTCTCACCTTGTTGGTTCTGACTCTAAAATATGAATATTATCATGGAGGAAAAACAATTACAGATAAGTAATGCTATGAAATTATTAACCCAGAGCCACAAATGAATGAAACGATCAATTATTGGTAATTACAGCCTCTTTTACACTGTAATTATCCATATCAAATATGACAACAACCTATTTTAAGTTATTACTATTTATTGTTGTAGACATGACAGTGGGATATTCTGATCATTTAGAGGCCAGAGGTGAGCTACAGAATCACAATAATCGAATGTAAAGTTAAAAGCAATATTGTAATCTATTTCATTTAATAGTCTGTCAGTATGCCAGTCTTGAATTTATTCTAATTGTGTCAGGAAAAACATAAACCTATTTTATAAAAAAAAAAAAAAAAGATGAAAACCTTTGCATGAACAAGGCAGTTTTATTCATCAGCTTTTGTTCTGGCTGTGAGTTGTTAGTATAGATTTTAGTTCTAATATTTCTTGATTTATCTAAGGAGAGATGGCCAAGCCTCCCACTGCAGTATTATTTATAGAGACGGACTAAAGCTACAATTCCCCCGGCTGCCTTCCCTCTATTCTCTCTCTAAACAACATGTTGAGCTTTATCTAATGTGAAGGAGCAGTTAATACTCAAACTGGCAAACAATGCCTAAAATATTGATAATTAGAACCTAGACTAGAGAAATTGCTATTAACTATTAAATAATCTATAGAAAACCAAATTTGATTTTAAAACAAAGACTCTATATTTAAAAAAAGTGACTGTAATATTATGAAAACTATGAACTAAGTTTAATGTGAACCGCTGACTGACCCAAAATTCAACCTCCCTAAGCCCACAGGTTCATTTGCACCTCTGCATCAGTCTGGGATTTTATGACAGGTTGTCACATAAACAAGACCCTGAATATCTGCACTGTATCTTTCTCTGTCTGACCTAGATCTCGTCTGCTCCCCTTAGGGGAACCAGCACAAGCATTGGCTCTCTTCGCTGTACTGCGGCTATAGACTGGACTGTGTGTCCTGTTCTTTGCCAAACTATCCCTGTCAACATGAATGAGACAGGATTGAAACTGTTAGATCATCTGAATGACTTTCAGTAGGAGTTGGTCATCAGCATTGTTACTACGCATTATTGTTCTTTAACAAATAACAGCAATTAGCAAGAGATGCATGAGCATGCATTTGGCATTCAGGGACATGCTATTGCAGTCATACAGGTAGCATTGATGGATGTGCTTTCAAAGTTGTAAACAAAAAACTAGTGTATGCATGTAAATCTTCAAGCAGATGCTCTCTTGTGTGTAAGTTGCTATCATTTTGAGTCATTTTGACCATTTTTAGGTTTTATTTGCTGAATGAAAGAGCAGAGTGTTTATAGTATAATTGTGTTTCTATTACAAATTGTTGACGATTTTTTATCATTAAAATGGTGTCTGTCATTACAAAAAATAGTTAATAATAGATAATTATTGACAGAATTAGTCTAGAAATCAAACACAAACTAAATAACAGTTTAGATAAAATACAGAGCATTTTAACATAGTGTATAAATTTAAAATATGTATTACATATTTTAGAGACATGGCACTCTTCATTAGGCAATTTTTTTCTCCTACCTAGATAATCGTCTCAGTAGCCGAGTTTCCATCCAGTTTTTGCGCTGTTTTGTTATCGACAAAGAGAATTTGCGTAAAAAAGTATCTGCGAAATTTGCTCTCTCAAGGCTGTTTCCATGGCCTTTTACCGATAAAATGGTGTGTGTGATGATGTAATCCTTTGATTGTCGCATACGTTATGGTGTATCGCAAAAAAAAAAAAAATTTGCCCTTTTGTTTCCATACATAATTTCACCTATTGCGCAAACATGCAAATAGTCTGCTCGTAATCCATTTGATAAAAATAAAATAAAATATGTTAATTTTGATTATTTTATTTCTCCTAACTGACAACCGATGGTCGTTAATCTATTAGCTATTAACCGACAAGATTATGCTAAATTACAATTCAATTAAATTCATATTTGTGATGCGCTCTTGAAAGCGGCATCCAATTATTTACAAAAGCACAACTTTTTTTTATTGTGAATGTACACAAATAAAAAAATATTTAGGATAGTTTCGAATAATGTCTTATTCTTGAATGAGTATAGTAGGCCGTTTCCACTTTTATAAGAAAAAAAAAAAAAAAAGATCCTCCACAACTATAATATCCTAAACAAAATTAGGCCTAATAAATTTTAACTTTCAAAGTATGAAAACGAAATATCAAATTAAGATATTTATGTTTGAGAGGTAGCAATTTTTTTTTACCATACTTATAATTTTAGATGCAATAATATTATGATTTAATGCGCTTAGGGTGCTTTGACGCGAGCAACACCACGAACACGGACGCTGCCAATAAGCTAATTCTGTCACGTGACTACATTTATTTGCGTTAAAGCCCATTTTCTCTACAAAAGGTGTTTCCAAACAATTTGTTTGCGATATTTAAGGTATCGATATAGAATTTATGTGCTAAAGTTAAACGGAAAAAAATTACAAAATTCTATTGATATTTTGCATTTCCATCAGCTATATCGGTAAAAAATTTAAAGCGCTAAATATTGTTTCGCAAAAACTCCTTGGATGGAAACCTGGCTATATATGTAATTTATTATGTGCATTTGTAATGAAACTGCCATACTTTAAAATCTGTGTTTTAAAACTAACACAAAACAGTCTAAGTGTTTGATTAAAATCGCGTTTGTCTGCAAACGACTCAAAATTATGTGCGCGTCATGTTGAAGTTATGTATATTAGTCTAGTATGCCTGAATAGTTTATCAAATAAAAATGTAACACTTAAGTCGGTTGAAAATATATCATTTACTATATTTTTAATGAATTTGTATTGGACTACATTTAGTGACTTGCCTCAACTTTGGCACATCCATGCATTTTTAGTGGTTTGGTTTAAGGTTCATTAATACCTTGATTTGAAAAGAAGGGTTGCCTTGGGTTGTGCAGCATGCCTTATACATTTCATTGATAAACTGTCAATCAAAGGACCCAGAGCAGACATGTTTGGGCTGTTGTACCTCTGTGAGCATGTTTGACCATGCCCCATGCTCACTGTCTGTGCTTAGGATCATGGGAAGTGAACACCCTGGGTACGCCTGACTATAGGGCTACAGGCCTCTCAGTACGATTTATTTTTAGGCAGGCAGGCAGGCAGGCAAGCAGCACCTACTTGTTACATGGACAGGAACAAAGACCACAGAATTTTCCTAGATCGTTCAAATTCTTTTCTGCATCCTTCATGTCCTTATTGATTTGGTCCATTCCCTCCTCGATGCGTTCCAGTTGCTCTGATTAAACAACAAGTAATTTATCCCCCACAGAATGAGAGCAGGTGTCAGGAAAATAAAGGAGGGAGGAAAGAAAGAGGAAAGAGAGGACAAAGAAGAGAAGACAAACTTCAGACAGTCACTGTGACAAAAGGAAACTCAAAAAAAGGGGAAAAAAAACGGACGCCACCACATACGTAAGACCCTTCTGCCACATGGTCAGTACCTACTTGTTACACGGACATATGAAAAGGCCACAGCATTTCCCTAAATCTTTTAAATTTTTCTCGGCCTCCTTCATGTCTTGGTTGATATGGTTCATGCCATCTTCAACACGATCGAGTTGTTCTGGTCAGGACAAAGGGATGACAGCAGTGGAATGAATTTACTGGCTCTTGGTTTACAGGAATATATGAGAAATGAGCACTGCTGAACTGGATGGGAAATTGTTCAATGCATCTAGAGGGGACGCATGCACTAGAATGAACCTACATATGCAAAAAAGAGTTCAAATAGAAAGACTTCCTCCTTTATTTATTAAGAGATGCATCAAAGTCAACATGAACTCAAATTAAACCCAATTTACTTCATGGTTGTGAACGGATTCATCCGTCCATGTATTTTCAAAAATAAAATAATCTTCTTAATAATAAATCAAATAAGGAATAACTTTTATTTTATTGTTGGCATCACTGAGGCCGCACAGGCTGGCTACTGAATAATGTTAACCAGTAATTTTATAGTTTTTTTAATTTACGTTTCTTGTAAACGTATGAATTCATATCTGGTATGTAGTGCCCACTTTTTTTTACCAATTTCCGAATAAATAAAATCAACTCATTAATATCAAAATGGGTTGCAAATGGCAATTCACGTTGGCTTTCACATTTTACATTTGGAAAACTCCATCAAGTGGATGAAGTCACAGTGGACACAGGCAATTCTAGCTCGGATTTGATCCCGGCGGCCAACAGCAGACAGATTCTCCCATAAGGACCACTGCAGGGGTGCGACAGTGTCTCTTTAATTAGACCTTGGGGCAGAATAAAACACTGCCCTCATCTCTCTCAAGGCTTTGTGGCTGACTCATTTTCTGGAAGCCGGCGGCCTCCTTTTCTCCTCGGTACAATGGTGGAGGGTGCAGCTTATGGTTTGTTTGTCTCTGTGTGGTTAGGGGATGATATGGCTGAGGTGCTGGGTGACCCGTGGTGATGCAGTCTGGCGTGTTTGTCGTGCAGACAGGGTGTGTTCGATATTGTTAAGAGGTTTAGTGAAGGTATCAGTCACAGGAAAGAGAGAGGCGAGAGGGTAACAAGCCTACCACATCAGTTACTTTTGTTTAATCCCTGGCATTTCAAGGCACTTTCATTTGAGCAAAGCAAATTAATTCTATAATTTTTCTTTTAAAACAAGGAATTGAACTTTTAACATACCTCATTCCTTGATAACAGCCTAGCTTAGTGTCACCTCTGGGCTGAGAGTTTCGTTTAAATAAGCTTTAGGCCTCAGTTTGAGGGGATGAAGGAGTGAGATCTCATTCCCCTTATGAAAAGACTAATTACTGGCGGCAGGCTAGGGGCCCTCACACGCAGGAGCCAATCAGAGGCCTTCTAAGAAGCTAAAGCTTAAACCAAGGCCAATTATGCCATTTTTTAAATCACACTAAGCTAACGTATGCTTTTAAAGTGGAAGCAAGCTGTTTAGAGCTTTGTCCATTTTATTTGATGGCCCACTTGAACTTTTTTACATATTGAAATGACACTGTCGAAGCAGGTAATATCTGTTTTTATATATTAGGACTGTGCCAGGGATTATACAAAAGAGTATTAGTGCAGTTTATGGGAAAGAGTGTCATTTGTCTTTACCAGCTAAATCGATCGTTGCTTTATTTGTTTTCTTGAAAGTTTATTGTTACAAGGTGCTGTCCTAAAAAACGAATGTGATGGCAACTACTTTTTAAACTGAACAATAAACTTGTTTTAAAGCAAGCATTAAATGGACAGTTACGGTGGCCAGTCCTGTTTTTAGTAAGACCGTATGGAAAAAATATTAAATAAAAGAGGAAACGTGTCAGCAAAAGGTGAAAGACTTAAGAGTTACTTCAGAAACAGCATAATTACATGAAATGAATTTAATTGCTTTATGCATTAATCAGTGGAATTAATTGAAAAATAAAAAATAAGAGATGAAGTTAAAGACGTATTAAAGCTGCTTTTTAATGCAAATTTATAAAAAGAAAAAGAAAAGCATTTTAATTTTATAGGAAAAACTAACAAACATATACAATATCATATTATTTATGTGCCAAGAATGCATGAAAGTCAACCTCTAAAATACATCCACACTTACCTCCCTGCTCATCCAGCATAACCAAAGTCCTGATACCAGCATCTTTACTCTATGCACCAAGAGCCATGCGTGGAAAAGAGGGTGAAATATAAAGTGGAGAATAAAGAGGGACAAAGAAAAAGAGGTGAGGTTCAGACACACAACACAAAGCACCTTCAGGCTGTACTGGTGACATTTTAAATTGCATAATGTTCTTCTCCTTTTTCTTAGACTAAATAAGCAGACGCTAATTACTGTGGAGCATACAGCTCTGATCAATATCGTTTGTAAATGCACTCTCTGTGCTAATGTGAGACAGAATCTATCAAGAGCCTTTTCTGAGCTTTCACGGCTCGAGACAATTCACCCTTAAACAGCACAAAAATCCATCAATGAAATTCTGCGGAAAAATGGCGGCAATGGATGAATCCACTTTTTTTGTAAAGAAGAATAAACGGGTGTTGGAGTACAACCAAATAATTAGGCAAGGAAACAAATAGAGTGAGATCTCATCTCATTGGCGCCACACAGAACAAGCCATGCCTTTTTTTGTTCCTCAGATATGGAGGACCCACTATTTGGTTTGCCCATTAATATCACAACAAATCTGTCACCTCATTAAAGCTTGTGAAATGAGTTACACTCATACAGAGGACATTTACTCCCAAACCTCTGTAAACATTTATTAGGGGACATTAGCACAAGGACGTAAAGGCCAGAGATTCCAATTCATACTTTGCTATAGATGTCATCCATGACGTGTTTATTACTTAATAGCACCCTGAAAAGGTCTGCATTATAAATCAGCTATTACACTTCTAATCTTCAATAAGAAATGTCTTTGAGCAATCAATGTCCATTACTATTTGGTAACTGGCATCCTACATAATGATCAGAAAGGTACATTTGCTGTGCTGCTTTTCTCGGAGTTTGGAAAATTACAGGCAGCTATGACATATTTCAGGAAGTGCAGCTTCAGCGCTTTAAGGGGAACTGGATATCGATATTTGGGATAATCGTAAGGCTCGGTGGTGCATAAATCAGCAGGACATGAAACAGCACCCCCCTCATTCTGGATGGGATCACAATGTGCCCTAAATGGATCCTTGGGGATTAATTTGTTTGTGCCATAAACTGCTGAATTTCCACGCAGCAGTAAAAGCCTGGAAAAAACTCAATGCTTCTACTGGTATGAATAATGAATGTGATTTACCTCTGATTTGGCCTAACGCAGGAGTACTGCTGATAGTCTATAAGTGCTGAGAACATTTGATTAGTCTAAAACATAAATACTAAAACATGAAAAGGCTGGTATGGACTGACATAAGTAGTATCTTAGATTGACTGTCAGCAGTGACAAATAATTCTTGATCTATGTTCACCCTCCCTTTACAGTTTTTTTCTGTCTATCAGTCTGACAGTCTTAGAGGCCTCTGGCGACTTGTCTGTTTGTCAACTCAGAGGCGACACATCACTTCCCTGATCTGCCAGTAATGGACATGGGGGGGGGTGCTCTTTGCAGAGATGTGGACTGTGATTATCGATATGACCTTGAGATATGTTGTGGAGACTTTATCACAGTTCTTCCCCTCAGATATACACACCTCCCTTCTCTTTCTCTCTTTAACACCCTCAACCCATCTAGCCTAGAGTCAAGTCCAGCTTGTGCTGAGCTCTGTCTGCAGACTAAAGCTCTCAAGATAGAATATAATACATTGTAATTGTAAATACATGTAATTTATTCCTGTAATGGCAAAGCTACATTTTAAGCAGCCAGTCTTCTACTTCAATGTTGAAATATAAACAGCTTATTTATATTTATTTATTAATCTGATTAAATATTTAATTAGCTAAATATTGAATGAAATTTAAACCACTGAACATGGATTCTTTCAGGATTCTGTGATGAATATAAAGTTCAAAAGAACATCATTTATTGAAAACAGAAAAATTTTATAATAATGTACAAGTCATTCATGTCAGATCTGATCAGTTTATTGCATCCTCGCTGAATAAGGAATATGTTTATTGCTTTCAAAAAATATCTTATGACAGCTCATATATTAAACATTTGTGATCAGACAGAAAGAGCATATGCATACAATGAGAATAAATAAATATAAAATTTTTTATCTTTACCTCTTCCACAAGCTGCAGCATACGACGGGTGCTCTCCAGTGACTGTTGGGGGGGGGGAGGAAAAAGATGTTAAAACCAGAATTCAGTAAGAACTGACAGAGATAAAAAACCTCCACAAGCTGAAGTGTGTGGGAGGATTTTAACACACACTATAATAAATAAATAGTCAATGGATGTTCTGTACAGCACTAACATAGCAAAACATTTAAGTCTAAATGTACAAAAAAAAAATCAGTATGCATTAAGCATCAAAACATCATTCACCACTCCTTCCAAAATTTAGATCTCAGGCCATCGGCCATCATGACTACCTCATATTTCTATCGCTCACTTATGTGAAATTCTGAAAACATTAGAGCTGAATAATTTCCTTCTTACTTAGAATTACGAATACCGAACATATTTCAACAGCATGCAATTTATATAAGTAGATCTACAGCATTTTCACACAAATATCACGGACTGAGAATCTGGATATAATGAATTCCTGTCTCTGTGGATCAGAAGGCTGGAGGCCATTTTTGCAATGTGGTGTGCTGTTTGTGTTTTAATATTCTGCTCAGCTGTGAGAATCATAGCGTGGGGTGGCAATGAGGAGCTTCATCAGGCTGCAAACTCACAGACGCCACCCCCAGCTCTCTCTCTCTCTCTCTCTCTCACACACACACACACACACACACACACACACACAGCAAATGCTGCAGCGTTATGTAAGACAGAGTGCAGGTGAACCCTTCCGCCACATCACACACACACACACACACACACACACACATTCACATATGGACTCTGACATCTCACAGTTGCAGTCCACAGAACAAGCTGTGTACAAATAAATAAATATGTAGAGTAAATTACAGCAATTTATCCAAGCCTCAATCAACAAAGGATGAAAATGTGAAATAATTAACCTATGTCAGTGACCTGGATGAGAGCAAAACTAACTTAATGTCTGCTACATCTAAACAGATGACTTAGCAAAAAGAAAAAATCGTTGCATTGATGCAGCATCATGTAATGTTTTTAGTTGTAGAAGAGCACTATTCAGAGTCAGCCATGATTAATGTATTAATCTTAAATTCTAATCATTTAATAATAATTATTAAAAGTAATAATAATAATTACAAGTATTAATAACTTAAATAATAATAATGCATTAGTAAGTCATGATTAATCTAAATTATAATCATAAATATTTAACTAAATATATTTATATTTATAATATTTTTTTCAATTAATAACTATACGAAGTGGCAGGAAGTTACAGAGATAAAAGAATTCAGCTATTTAATTTTGACCTGCTCCATCAGTTTAGGCCACTGGTTTTATTACTCTTCTTAGGGTCATTGCACAATGAGTCCAAACTTTTTATCCAAATGTTTTGCACGTTAAAAAATAAATACAACCTCATGTTGCATCAATCATGTTTACACACTGTTTCCGAAACTTTCTTCCTTCATTAAAAAGTTCAGATCGTGTTCAATTTTCTGACTTTTCGCATCAGTAACAAGTATTTACTTCGGAAAGGATGACAAATCCGATTTTTTTTTTAAATGCATAAAAGATTTCTGACTCAGTGTGCAATGACTTTTAGTCATACATGATCTTAATGATTTATTTCTTATTGCCGAATGAATCTTTAAACCAAAAAAATGTGAGTTTACGTTTACTTACTGTAAATATTCTTCATTATCACTTGGTTTGGTGGTCAAAAACACATCCGTGCTTCACAAAGCTCCATTTTGGTCCCTTATTTGGCACTACATTTGCCTTATGATTGCAACCAGTTAAAGTTTGAAGGTTGTTGTTCCTGTTAGTGTAGCATAAAGAGAGGAAGTGAATGACCTTACCTCATCGGCCAGCTGGTCTGCACGTTGCTGCATGTCAGAGAGCTCATTGCGCATATCCGCATCATCTGCCATGGCTGCTGGGTGTGTTGGGTGGAGCTGTTCTCCAACTGGGAAGAGTGGGTCTTATTGGAAGTCTGGGGGAAGCTAAAAGAACATACAGAGAAAAGAAATACATGAAATGATGAATCTCACTCAAATGGTGATTCCTGTCATCCAGATTTAAGAATGAACAAACACGATATATCCATACTAAACCAATACCGCCTTCCACAGAGTAACCACCACGGACGTTAAAATCATCGGCTCATACAGCTAATAAACTCATTTCATTTACACAGGCTAATTAAATGTCATGAAAGGGACAGTAGGACATTGTCTGCTCTTAAGGAGCCCATCGCCTCTTCTCTTCATGCCGGGGTGCTGGCTGCTGTGTTTAGCTGATTAAATTCTTCCCTGAGGTTCTGGGTGTACCAGGAGAAATTTGTCCCTGCTCTGTCACGGAAACTGTGAGCTTGACAGATATATTCCTGAAAAACTGGCTTGACAGCTAGCAAGATATCCCAAGGGGTCTAGAAAGCACAGCTTACTGAATAATTGGAAGCGTGTGTTAAACTGTACAAGCATGTGGGCAATGATGCCATCCTGAATCAAACTAAAAAGTATAACATGATTTTACATACGCATGTTCGTATACAAGAACAGGCATTTTCTGCGATAAAAAACATCACTAAATTCGAATTAATTTATCATCCAATTCAACCATACGCAACACTATCAGTGAAATATCCAATGAATTCCAAGCAGGTATTAAAGAGCGATACCGCCTCCATTAATTGCATAATTGTACTCCAGCGATTAAATTTAACGTGCCTGCCTGACCTTTTACTGTGAAATACTCTGAAGGCTGCAAATATTACACTCCCATCTTCACCAGTGAAATGAATGTCATCTTCTGCTTTGGTTAAAGATCAGGGAGCACCAATCTAAAATTGATTGACCCATCATGGAAGCTGTGTATTCATGCAGGCTCGTTCAGGGTAATAGAAACATGTTTGTGATGAATTTGCAGTAGGGTGCCCTTGCTGGTGCCAGTGAAACACACCAATACAGAAACGCCTCTCGCATGTCCTCGCTTAACCTCTGATGAATGAACTCATTCAGATTTTGATGAGTGCATAAAAATGTCAGGTCAGTGAATGTCACAGTGATTTCCTTGTGGCAGTATTTTTCAAATAACATAAAAGTTGAGCACAATTTGAGAGAAATACGACGGGCCATAACTACTTTTCATGTGGAAAAGCAAATCAACTTTGGAAAATTGTCTTAACTCGTGACTCATGTTTTCTGCTAATTTACTCTCTTTGGTCACTTCCCACGTCTTTTAATTAATTAATTAATTGATTTTAGTATTATGAATATGAATGACGCAACTAGCAGGCCTTTGCATTGTCGGTGAGCTAAACCTGCGACAATGCAAAAAGCTAACATCAGTGCAATCCAGAGAACTGAGCAGATGGGACCCTCAATTATTGACCTGTTCACAGATATTCTTTAAACAAACGGTCGAAAGGTTAGGCTTTTATTTTATTTGTATTTTTGGTTTATTAATTTAGCAGCTCACTTCTGCTTTCTGGTTAGAATAATTGTAGCTCTTGCCTATATCCCATGATTATTAATAATGCATTAGGTAGTGGTAACTATTCATATTACGTTTTTCCAGTGCACTACCAGTCATTAAATATAGAAGAAAATTAATGCTAATACGAAAATGCTCTCCTTTCTGCTTAATTGATGACTCTTATTATTTTTTGCTTGTTGAATAATGGCAGAGGCACTCAATTGTAGACGGTGAGACCTGTGTGACGGTGAGATCTCTATAGAATTTTACTACATAAACATATTTATTTATTCCACAAGACTGGACAGGGATTAACGAGAAAATTATGAAACGGAGAAAAATGTGTGAGTAAAGCAGGAATCCTTGAAATTTAAAGCTTGGCCTTGTGCCAAGAGTACAATAGCAATGTATTTTCATTCTTTATGTTTTCAAGCTATTAAAATAGTCATTACATATTACTTAATATATTTTGTGAGAACTATAATTTTTACAGAGGTAATAAAGTATTGATTGCTTTTAAAATGATTTAAAATTTAAGATTAAACAATAACTGGACTTAATTACTGTCCTGGAATAAAAGTGTTACTGAACTAGGCTCCAGAATATTACTTTTTGACCAAAAGGTTACTGTGTCATACTGGAAATTGCATGTAGCCGTATGTTTGTTTACCAAAACAATGAGAAACCCAATGGTTCAAACACATGCTCTTTTAGAGTAGCTGCATGTGTGTGTGTGTGTGTGTGCTCACTCATCCTCCGACTCTGAGCTGGCTGCCATTTTGTTTTTCTCTTTTCAAACATGCAGCCTCTCCCTTCACTGCAGCACTTCAGTTACCACACAAAAAAACTGTCCTCCTCCAAAACTTAAACCTTAAATACTGCAACAGTAACCACTCGGTTGTCGCTCTCACACGCTTTGCCAAACGCCAACTTCGCCTTATATCCCCTGAAATGGAATGAACTTATCATGCCTGACCTCTAAATCTCTGAGTCAGGCGAAACAGACGTGTTTTACGAGATTACCTTTGAAATCGGGTTATGGTATTTCCCCTCTACAGTGTTATGTATGTTGCAACAGATTGACTCTCGTAGAGCGAGTTATCGAGCTTGACATATTTCAAAATCAGAGTCTCTATAAGAATCCCATTTCACCAATGCAAAGTCAGACTGCTCAAATACTGGATTTTTGCCATATGTTATTCATTCGTGTTATGTTATTCAAACCTTTTATGCACATTTAATCTAAAATGTAGATTGTAAATACTATTTCAGTATTTCACATTTAAATCAATGTGTTACTTATTTTTTGGGGTTATTTGTAAAACATACCAGCAGTTTTTGAGTGAAAACTGTTCCTACACAATTTTTTTTTTCATTCTAATAAATATACGTCAACAGTTGCATCTATGTTTACTTGAACAAATGTCTAATATAAACTGTAGCAGGTGATCCGTTATTTAGGGAGGTCCCTGAGTTCATCAATGCTCCCATTTGTCTCTAACCATGCCTTGTCCTTGATTGAAAACCATTGAGTAACAGATGACACCTGTAAACTATAGCAATGGCTTATTATTCACAAGGCAATAACACCAGATGAGGACAGGCCTGAGCAATACCGCCCCCCTCCTCTCATGAGCAGTGATTAATAACTTCAGTCCCCTTCCTCCTGAGTAGAGGATTGTGTGGAGAGATTCCAGAGCTCTGCTAACACTGGTACTGTTCACACTCCTTGTACAAATTATGTGTATAATATATATAGAAATAGAAATGTATAATCATGTAAACTATGTGAAAGATTCATTATAAGATAAAAAAGACCTCAACACAGTATAGGTTAAATTTGATAATGCTGCAGTAAATGAGCAATACTCCACCGGATGTCTGAAGGTAGACTTCCCCTTGCTTTCTGTCTCATCTACAATGCAACAAATGTTTGAAGAGTTCATTCAGATGCAAAAGCTTGTAAGTGCCGTTTGAAATTTCTTCTAAAAATAAGCATTTTTATATTTTTGTTCAGTTATTTCTCTTTAATTAGATAGAGTAAAATTATCTAAACATGGGAGCCTGATAAAAATGCTCATTTTAGATGAAAATTGTAGAGGCTTGTGATTCTGATCAATAATATATAAAAAATATTAAGATTTAAAAAAAATGTCTTGATTTAGTTTTATCTCACATCTATATGGCTTATGCATTTATTTTATTTATGCTTAAAAAAGACACTGATTGTTTTAATTCTGCTGTGAAACTAAGTATAGTGAAAAGTGCTATTTAAAAAATATAAATACAAAAAACAAACAAATAAAATGGATATTTACAGCAGGACCAGTAAATTTTTTAATATGTACATAGTAAATGCTCCAAAATAATCAACAGACCATGTACTCTCTAACAGAAAATCATTAAGCTTGTGATCTGTGACGGTCATTAGTACTGATCTAAATGAAACATTCTAGTGTGCATGCAGCTGCATACTGACTATTCTTCCTAGAAGATTCTGCACTACGCACTCATGTTGCTGCGCCATAAACTAGAACAACTGCAGCAGCCTTAGAACCTCATCTATATCCCCCTTTTACTCTGGGTTGAAGGGTCTTGTGATTTAGCAGGGATCCGACAGCCAATGCAAT
This sequence comes from Enteromius anoplus, assembly GCA_032359395.1. Classification (NCBI taxonomy): domain Eukaryota; kingdom Metazoa; phylum Chordata; class Actinopteri; order Cypriniformes; family Cyprinidae; genus Enteromius; species Enteromius anoplus. The sequence goes on along the minus strand of JAUMHG010000067.1, from coordinate 13,962,058 downwards.
TGATTTGACAGAGTCCATTTCACAAGCCCATTTGTGTTCAGCTCTGCAGCAACGGCATCGGGTCCTACTGCAGAGAGCCCTCCCTCCTCGCCCGCCTGTAAACCTCAGAGTCAGACTCCCTCTCATGGGGAAGCCCCAGGATGGATTTATGAACAACACAACCATTAAAGCAGACACTGTGTTCCCCACCCGACACCCTGTTCCCTTTCGCCTCCCCATCTGGTTCCAAGGTTCTTGGCGAAATGACGAGTGATGAAGTGTTGAGTTTGACAGGGCAAGGATCGGAGGGCTGTCTATGCAGTCTGTTTGTGTGTGACCTTCCTGTTTTTATTGCAACTTTATAGAAATGAGGATTGGAAATCAACAGAGGAAGCTAGCAGCTAACATTTTTTCGTTATCTATAGAAACAGACCCACTAAAAACAACAACACTCAGACGTCTTCACAAATGTTGAAGATCTGTTTTTAACTGCATTCCATTGACTTTCTTTTTTGAACTGGAAAAAAAGAGCATTCTCATATTGTTTTTCTATAATATTTCCCTTCAACAACACGACGAAATGCATCAAATGCGAATTGGGTGCCAACAAAAGTCATTTAAATGAAAATCTCATAAACCCGCACTGATGGTATCATGTGGTTGTGACATTTGTTTTGTTGATCAGACAGGAGGGATGGGATGAATGAAGAAAGCACAGGGAAAAAATGGCACCTGAATGATAGCATCAGCAGGTGTTAAATATTTGAGGAGTCATAAACAACAGACATTAAAAGCAATTAGGAAGCCCAAGATCCAGGAAGCAGACAAAAGCTTTATTTTACCCCATTTAGCTAAAGGAAATAAAGCTGTATTAAATAAGCAATTGAATTAATGATGTGTTTTCAAATTTAGAAGTGATTGAACATACGATAACTATCCTAATAGATAATTATGTCAATTTTGTTATACATATGCTCTAAATAAATAAATAAAATAGATCTAAATGCTATCTAATTATCAGTTTTCTATTTTTATATATGTATGATAATATGTATAATCAAAGACACCTGAAGTGTAGACAATAGAAATTATTTTATTCTGAATGAGAAACATCAGTGACTGACAATCAAAGAGAGAAAATACTACAACTATAGCAAATTTGTCTTTCTCCATCCTATTGAATGACTTAAATGAGCCAGTGTGTATTATTATCAAATGACAGTTTGGCATCTCGAACATGCGTCAACAGTCAAATAATCCTGAAAAGAAATACGCAAACATGAATCAAAGGCTAATATTGAATTTCCAAGTAGTGTTTACTATAGCATGCTACTTAATACTGAAATAGGATTCCACTTTAATGGAATCAGACTGCCTAATCTTTACATGTAAACTGAGAAAGAATGAATCATCTGCATGATCTCATCTCCCTGTGCCTTTATATACACTATACATATGCGCCATGCTGTCGAAAACTTCATTACAAGTACTCTCAGTACTCTAAGAGAGCTACAATTCTAAAATGGCTTCAGACTGCAGCTATGAGCAAATGAACAGATGCCATAACATTCGTCCAAACTGCTCACACTAACAGCTTGCAAAAGTAGCCAAACGCATAAAACGTCCATCTGATAAGGCACAAAGATTAGTATGGCACAGGTAAGAAAAGTCATTTCAGTGCATTAATCCAGACGTATGTTAAACAAATGCATTACCAATGAATGCATTCCATTTCAACAAGCACAAATGTAAGGTCTTATATGAACATTTTCATACAGTAAACTAGATGTCAAATGCAGTACACACCACATTGCTTCAGTACTTTAAGTATTACGTGGCAAGTACATACTACAGTATGTTACATCAGCCAGCTCTTAATCCTTTCCTTAATCTTACTTTTATTCAGTAAGTTTAAGACTGCACTTATTAACCACTGCGACCTCTTGAAAATTGTGTTCACAGAGAAGGACAGCGTCAATCCTTATGCTGATTTACGATGCTTCCTCCTTCAGAAACCTCCAGCACTATTGATATTTGCAGATGGTGGAGGGGAAACCCACATGTGTGGGCAGAGCTTACAGGCTGAGATGTTTGCCATGAGGGGGCTTCTTTCTGCAGTCATTATGCATCACACAAGCTAACTCTTCGGGGTGTCTTGTCTTTTCTCCTCTCGTTTTCAGCCACCCTCTTCTGACGTCCCGTATCTGCCTATTTTTCTTCTCTACCAACATTATCCCCCCCTCTTCCCATTGCTCATCTTTTTATCCATTTCTGTCTTCTGCCTCTTATGCTCTTGTGACGCATTTTACCATATTTCCAATCTGTGAGTGTTCAACCAAGTGCACTTGTGCAGGACTGTCGCAGAGATATCCGGAAGCCATTTTGTACTTCGGCCCATGTTATTGGTTGTTAGATACTGTTCAGTGGCCCCCCAAGACTGGCTGCTGGTTTAAATTTATGGAATGGCAAATCTCATTTTTGACTCAGCTAGTGCTTCAATCTAAAACTATTTTGTGTTAAAAGGCCAACAATAACATTGCAATTTCCCGTAACAGCTTACTGGTGAAGATTTTGGTTTTCTTTTTTGATTCACAACACTTCATTGAGAAAGTGATTAATTAAGACATTGGAGCAACCATAATAAAGCACTTTGCTGTCTCAGTGCTGAGATTTGATTAAACAATTTCCAAATGACATATTAATTTATTTTGTAGGATTTATTTAAGTCAATCACTCCTGACTGAGCTCAGCCATTTTAAAAAAAATGGAATCTGTGAACATGTGCTTTTCAAAATGCATATAATAAACCTGAACCTATAGCTTAAGACTTTGGGTTCATTTGTTTATCCTTGCATAAACAATCTATGTAGGCTATCACTGTTATCTTTCTGTTTATGTTAAATATATGGACAGTGCATTAACGTTATATGCTTAGTATTATAGATTATATTAAGATCGGTTATGTTTATAAAATTAAGTAGCATCGATAAATTAAGATGAATCACGGTCTGGTATCGCGTGAGTCACCACTTATTCAGGGAACATCCCTGCCGCCCTGCGCTCTGCAGTCAAGCCATAATAAGCCGCATTAAACCATCAGATTCAACAACAGAAGCGTGCCAACCTGTCTCTCACAACCGCCGCAAGACAAATACAGACCGGAACAAGCGAAACCCAATGCTCTGCTCGTTGTAGTAAAGTATCATTTTCTGTTGCTCGTGTATGCGTCAGGGACAGCATACGCATTTACTAACCTCACCACAACAGAAGGACTGCCAAAAACAATACCTTGGCTTTAGAGCATCTGCAGGTGCAAGATGAAGGCACGTGACAGACAAAAAGGGAGCTCTTCTGCAGTATCCTGACAAGTCCAAGTCACACTGCACTGGATGATTAGATTATATTTTGGGTTGTTACGGACATCCGGTTAATGTAGGGATTTTACGCGATAATACTATTGTGTAATCAGTACATTCTGTGAGCCAGAATGTGTTTTACACGTGAGGATCTGTAATAAGGCGAAAACGGCTCTGGGTTTGGAAGCGTTGTTAAATCTGCACTGCACAGGTTTTGGAACGAAGCATCGTTCGATTTATATTTTCGTCACATTCGGTTCCGCTCAAACGGATACAAAACTAACAAATGCTGATGAATGTAGAGCGATTTCGAATGCCTTGTGAGCCGGTTCTTTTTAGAGAACCAAAAACGCACGAGTTCCCAAACCAATACGTGTCGGTTCCTCTTAGTGATTCAACAACATACAGCGCGACGAGTGTAGATCGATTCCCAATCGAATGATTCATGTGAGTCGATTCTTTTTAGTGATTCAACACCATACAGCGCGACGTCTGACAGTCACGAGTCAGTTCGTTGTAACTCAAATGACAAATCAGTCGAAGCTGTTTCTGAACAGGAAGTTATTCCTTTCGTCGTGTATGACTGACTGGCAATTGAACTGTTAATGTGTTATGTTGTCATGTTAAGTCTTTTGAGACTTAAATCAGTGTAGGCTATAGTTCATACGACAACGTGTAACTTTGTATCATGAGTTTAGATTTAGTGGTGTATATATATATATAAATGTCTTTAAAAAGTCTGTAAAAAGTCTGAAATGATCATATTATTTGGCCACACTCCTTAAAAACCTTCCTCAAAAACTACTACACGCATCGTTTATGGAATGTTTTCCATCCCTAGTCGTACGTGAGCCCAAAGAATCTGTGAGGGTATCTCCAGCATCCGCCCCCGCTCCTCTTTGCTCAAGCCCCCGCCCATCGTCTACCACCAGGAAGACACGCACTGATAGTTACCGCTGCCTCATCACATACTTACGGCAAGGTTGAGATGATTTGGTCCAAATAAACGTCTGCAGACAACAAATATATCGGTTCCATTAAAGTCACACTGCATTATCTCATCTGACTCTCCCCACACTGCTTTCTCTGCAACACGCACATTAGTTCTCGACCACTCTGCCGCAGTTTGCCATATTGACCTCCCCCCACTATCAATCGCTGATCACTTTAGATAAATCGTCACCCGATGCCATCGGACCTTTATTATCAATATTCAGAGGCAAAAAAGAATCTGTCAGGCAAAGCATTTCTAAAATGCTGCTGCAAAATAAATCAGCTAGGCGTTAGTTTTCACTGTCATTTCAGTGATTAATGGCCTGATGCTGTAACGTCAACAGGGTCTTTTGTAAAAACCTGTCTGCGTCTCTTAAACATCTGGTAAAATCAACCATTGTTTAGATGGCGCCTCTGCGCAAAACTTTGCCAGACATATAATGGTAATTCAGCTGCAGGGGCTGGATGTGAATTCAGGACAGAAACGCAGTGGAGCAAACGCATTCTCTGTCCAGGGTGCTGAAACGCAGAAACCGCCCACACCGTGCCGCATCCAACACACGATTCAAATGCGTATTAACCACACAAGATTGCCGCTAAAATCGGACATCCTCCGAACAGTGCATCGAGCTTACATTCACATCACGCAAAATGAAAGGGCACGGCTGTCTTTTAATTAGCCAGTTCTGACACTGCATTTTGACAAAAGCATCCACTGTTGCTCTTGCCTGCGCTGCGACTTCAAGGCAACCACTTTTTTGTCCTCAACAAAATTAAAAAGAATGACCAAAAACGATCGCATCAAAACATTTCCCTCATCTCTTTCTCGAAATCAAACTTACCTGATCCCGTATTCGGTTGACGACCGTCAGTAATGAAGTCTCTGTGCGAATTTCAACAGCGAAGAACCATCAACCCCCTTCTGTAGGGACTGGGCTGCTGCAACGGCAATGCGCGTGTGGTGTTCTTCAGTGGAGAGCTGCTCTGCCCTCGACAAAGATGGCGTCCGCTTTGACGTCAGAGACGTTTAATAGAAATCTGTCGGGGAGGAGAGGCCCAAATAAAATGTATCACCTGCCGTGAAACATTGTTTGGCAGCAGCATGTGAACGTTGAGTTGACAAGAATAACAAAACTCGTCCAATCTAATTTGGTTGCTGAGTAACGTTATTCCAGAAGTTTTTAGTCTGTAGGGAAAAGCAAAAATGAAAGTGAAACAATTGTTTGAGGATGTGCAATGGGAATGCATTATACCTCCTGCATGTGTGGTAACCTGATGTTACCAAGTGCAACATGGCCCTGAATCAACACCTTTGTTGACCCTGGGACAACATTGTCATTAACCAATCAGATTTGAGGAAACAGTTTACAGTTTTTTTGAGGTTTAAGCTTACAATCACTGTATGGTGTATCTATCACTGTATCTATCATTTCCTCTGATTTTAGGCATTACTCATGAGTAAGGTTAGGTTTAGGTGAAGAGATATGGTCAAGACTATGTGTTTTAATTAAAATGTTGTTCAAGGGTCAACCAAATATGTTGACCTAGGGATACATTGAACTTGGCAAAATCAAGAATGTGTAGCATTTTCTTTCACATAGAAAAGGTGAATTATTATTTTTTTTGTTGTTGGCAAATTTAGCATAGTTTATTTTAGGTTTATTTGTTTACTCAATTAGAAGAAAAATGTTGAATAAATATGTTAAGAAGACTGCTTAGATGAAAATATTGCACGTTCTACTGCATGTCAGCACTGCAAGCACTAGAGACAGAGGACGCTCTCAGACATTGGTCAAATGGTAGAGCTTGTAAGCCAATCAGGAAAGGAATTTTCACACGTATCCTTATTTTGCTCAGTTCATATAATGAAGTAAAACTATTTTACTTAACCTCAGCATGAGGTTGAACTGACTTGTCTGACTCCTCCCTTCCCGTTACACAACGATCTCAATCACCCGAATTCTGAGCACTCTCACCTGGATTACACACCTGATCACGATCACCAGCTCAATCAAGCACCCCATATAACCACACACCACTTTCACCTCAATGTCCAAGCTCGTACACCGAAAGTGGACGCTAACCTTTGCCTTGCTATTTCTCTTACCTGATATTTGTCTGTTTCTATACAGAAGACTCCCTGATCCCGTGTGTGTATTCTCCAGGCTCCGCTGTTAACTCCTTCTCCTCTGTGACGACAAGTGGTGTGTGGCTGGGGACTTCCTTTTCTGCAAAAGGACCGAAAGCACTTTTCAGTTTATATTTATTCCCAGTTTTGGATGAACCTTTGTGTACTTACCTTTGTTTGACTGACAACCTGTTAAATAAATATATATCATTGACTCTTACCTCCGTGAGTGTTCGCTTCTGTTACATTATGTCAGGAAGTCATGTGACAATGACTAAACACGCTTATTCGGAAAACCCCTCTGGAGAACAAAATTAAAAAAAACTGCAAAACCAGCAGGACACACAGCTACAGCAAGGGCACCTAAAAACTAAAACTAGCTGAACTAGGTGCTCCTGCAATAAATGGCCTGTCACACTACACATGTATTTCCATTTACTTCTATTCATA
>JAUMHG010000067.1:13922982-13955052 GCA_032359395.1 Enteromius anoplus | reverse complement strand
TTTATTTTATATATATATATATATATATATATATATATATATATATATATATATGTATACAGAGAGCGTGACATTATTTTATAGTATTTCAGTGTGCATAAAAAGTTTGTGTGCAGCCTAAAAGTCAGATTGCATATTATTAGTATTTATAATTCAATAAATTAAATTTTATGTTTTTGCTACCATGCATATTTCATGCGCATTCCATGAGGCCTCAAGATAAAAGAGATATTTTGCATGTTTAATGAATAAACTCAGCCATATATAACTTTAGTTTTATGTGATACATCGCTTTAATAGCTATAGTAAATATGCTATTAGTCAATATAATAGAGTGAGAAAGTATTAGTACCATAATTGTTTTGCAATGGTTTATTGGTAGGGGGAAAAAAAGGTTGAAAATATATGCAATAAAAATAAATGCTGAAAATAACTAAACACACAACAACAAATCTAGAGGTTATTTTCTCTTAAAATATTTTTATAGTGAACATCACAGACAGTTGCTTGTCATGAAATTTAACTTAACCTTTAACAAAGCAGTTCTAGCAGATTTCTTTCCCTCTTGGTTGCCTCTTTTTCGTAATGTTGAGATTAAAGTGAAGCATAAAAAAAAGCTCAGTGAATCTTTGAAGCCTTTGAAGTTTTTTTTTTTTTCATCTGTAGCGTTTGACTTTGGTGCTGCTGTTTTTGCACCTTTGGAACAGAGGCAGCGGGAGAGAATTAGTAGTTGCATTATCAACTCTCTTTGTGACTAGACCTTGGTCTCTGACACGTCACTCACAGACTCATTTACCCCTTAATTAAACCGAAGAGAGGAGAGTGAAAGAGAGCAAGAGAAAGAGAGAGAGCACAGAAGAAACTGGGCAGGGGGGTGCTGACAGAGATAAAGAGACAGAAAAAGTTGGGGGCGGTAGCGGGTGGGTGTAGATGGGAATGAGAGAGAGGGGGATGGAGGGAGTGAACACAGTCCAGAGAGAAGAAGAAAGTGAGGAGGAGAGCCATTGAAGGGAGGGGGAGCACGATTCTGCAATGGATTCGACCAGTGACTCAGCAGTCTCCTAAAAACATGTTTATGCTCTGCTGCTACAAAGGAATTCTTATAACAGGCTCTAAAACATAACTCTCAGCATAGATACAACAACTGCAGTTACATATTTAAGTTTAGGTATTTAATAGATATTTTTTTTAATCTCTAATTTGCATCTGATGTTCAGTCGGTCAGCTCTATCTTATGCAACGTTACACAGAGCTTTGATACAAATAAATGTATTATAAAACCATATTGGTAACACTTTATATGAAGCCTGTATTTATTATTCCCAAGGCATTATAATGAATGCATAATGCATTATAAATAAGTTTGTAATATGTTGTATCATTTTAGGAACTGTTTTAATGTGTTACAATATTTACTTATTTGTGGTTATAGCTTTTAAGAGTATGAAAAACTACAACACACAATGAACATAATTCAACCATTTAAGTTACAATGGATTATATTTGTTCTAAATATAATTTTGCCATTTTACTTATGCTACTTAACTTAAAGGGGACAAATACAATATACAGGATGTGAACATTCTACACTGTAAATGACCTGTAAAAATGCTATAACAAACTGGCATTCCCAGAATATGTTTCTTCTTAATGTTTTTTTTTATTAGTGATGTTTATTAGGGTTGCATGTTACATGTAATATTGTTAAATTAATGTTTATTGTATAATTTAGTTTAATGAGTCTCACTTAACTTAAAATCATAAAACCTAAAATGTTGTTATCGTATTTACTTTTTACTGTAAATTTTACGGATTTTTTTTTTTTTTTTTTTACAGTGTACCTACCCTACTTAATTCTACTAATTTTTGTTATATAATAAACATTGCTTAAAAATTTTTTTCAGTTGAAAGTATTAGCCAGCTCACATTAGCCCAAATATTATCCTCACAGGAAACATTCAAATAACTTATAAGATGTTGTAAGGTAAGTCAAGATATGATAGTCCATTACTCTATAAATGAAGTAGGTGGTGTTCATTGTGTGTTATAAATAATCATACTCTTAAAAGTTATAATCACAAATACATAAATATTATAATGTATTATAATTGTTTTTAGGATTATTCATGAGAGGTAATAACACATTAGGTTTTAATGCATTATGCATTCATCATAATGCCTAAAGAATAACCTTATAATGTATTATAAACACAGGCTTCATAAAAAAAGTTCTACCTCAATGGGTATTTATGATATTTTCCATCGTAAACACAAGACATTTTTCGTAGAGTGAGTGAAATGTATTTTTATTAAGGGTCAGTGCATTACAGTGCATAAGCTGATCACAACCTATTTACCTAAATAAATAAATGGACATGAAATATTAATTTGATTTTTTTTATTAGAAGAAAGACACTGCAAAGGGATACAGGTAATGAATCACTAGCACTATTTATGAGCTAGATGTGTGCTAGTGGTCATTATACAAAAATATTGGACTGCAGGATGTTGCTATCGACCAACCAGAATCAATTATTCTAGAGAGCAGCATGATTTGTAAAATAGCTATTTTAACAGGTTTGACCTGTTTACTGTATCAGTTTTATATGGCCTTGTATTTTCACATTTCCTAAGACTCCTTGAAACTATTATGCCATTTCTAGCTAATGATCTTTTAAAGGTGCACCAAAATACAAATTTTCTGAAAATGTACTCACTCTCAGGCCATTCAGGATATTGACAAGTTTCTTCGTTAGAACAGATTCAGAGATCTGAAGAAAGCAAGATTATAGATAGCGGCTTGAAATGTATTAATCTTAATGATGGATTTGTTTCTTATAAACATGCAGCTTTACAACTTCACAAGAAGTTAATTGATGGACTGGAGTTGTGTGAACTACTTGTTTTCATCAGCCGTTTGTATACTCTCATTCTGCCTGCACCCATTCACTGCAGAGGAATCATTATTGAGCAAGCAATGTAATGCAAAATTTCTCAGAATCTGTTCTAATCCAGAAACACACTCATCTACATCTTGGATGGCCTGGAGGGGAGTACATTTTCATTTTTGGGTGGACTATTCCTTATTTTAATGTAGAAAGACTGGTTAATGCACTTAAATATCTTATTGTCAGCTACTACTGAAAAGATCTAGTATTTTATACTGCACAGTTTGAAAACCCCTGCACTAAATAAGCACAAGATAGGAATGTTTAAAGAGCTTCTGTTTTACCATCACTCATCACTACTTTTCTCTTTGTTTCTCTTGCATTTTCTGATTTGGTGACCTTAATCCTGCTGTTTTCATTTAGCATTTACACAAAAGTTTGCTTTGGCTTCCTTGTCCCTCCAGCAGACGATATTGTTCTAGTTGCCAATTACATTCTGTTTTCTTTGTCCTAGACGTGCATGACCTATTTTTCATTCAGATTTCTCTCTTTAGTTGCTCCACTGCGCCTGCAGAGTGAAATTGCCAGACTGCAAGCTTGATAATTTGGTAAAGTGATATTCAGTCTGATAATTGATGAGCGGCTAGATTTGAGATTGGTGGCAATGTTGATAAGTGTGTGACCAAGGCTCTCGAATGCTCTAGTGCAGATATATGTCAGAAGAAATATTGACTTGTATTGATCTGAGCTTCAAATGGGTGTCTTTATGGGACTGTAGTTTCATCTCACACCCGTTAATTCAATCTAAAAAATATAGCGGGTAATAAACGAATAAAAAATGCAAGTTTGTTATAAAAAAAAGTGTTTTAATGTGTTCGGATAATCACCAAAATGCACAGGACCAGCGTAGCTATTATCAAAGAACCTAAATGTATGTGTGCTGTGATTCTCTTTCTGAGTGTTATGGGTGCAGGAAAGAGTTACATTGATCCCTTGGGCAGTATGCTGTAGCACTCAGGTCAAAGGTTAATTACTACATTACTTGATTTGATCTAAAGTCATGTAACATCAGTATGCATTTATGTATATGTGCGTGAGTGTAACCACGGTGGAGTTTTAAGTACACCCAGTCCTAAGTTGACCCAGGACAAATGTTTAATTTCGGCGATAGTGTAGAGAATAGTTTTGAACATGCCTGTATGCATCAGGCTGCAGAATGTGATTTTCCTTTTAATTAATTAACATCTTATAACATCTTATACTTTTGAATGTGTACCGTACTTTCGTTCTCTGGATGTGCATGTATAGCTGTGATATCTACCTGCCTGTGCACACAGCAAACAATTGATTTCTGTTGGGTTTTCTGTAAACATAAAAAAAATAAAAAAAAATAAAATACAGTATCTTAATTTTGTTGTTATTTTTTAAATTAGCTGGTATTGTGTACAATTGTTAATATATTGACCTTATGCTTTAAGCATAAACATTCCTAATTATTTGTTTAAAATGATAGATATTCTTCGAGAACATCTTTAAAAAATTGGCCCTCAGTCGCTTCACTTGGTAATCAAATAGAATTGATCAGGAAGAACCCAGGAAGAAGTCTGACACCCTGGTCTACAAAATCAATTAGATAGATAGATTCTTGTTTACAGGAAAAAGAATTGGTCCTGAAATATAGGTTCTATAGATGTCTTCAAATTTCAGTTCAAATTGCAATTTTTGATTATTGTTTCAAATTCAGATTTTTGTTCTTGATATAAAATGTAGTTAAATGTACCATTTGAATTGCAATTCCACCTATTGTTTGCTACCCCAATTCAACTTCAGAAATTGAGTTTGATTTAAAAAAAAAAAATGCTGCATGACCTTGCTTCTCGGATAAATGAATTTTGTTCCAAAGATGGGAACTTTACTGGAAAACACCAAAAATACTAATTAAGGCAATGATTTTTGCAGTGATGCACTTGCTCATTTGCATCATGGGAAGAACTGTGGAACAGCTGAGTTGGTCTTACTGCATGACTACATCTGATGTGTCCAGTGAGCAGACGTAATGACCACACTTTCACAATAAGGACATCAGGCCTTGTAACAAAAAAAAAAAAAAAAAACCCACAGTGTTAGAACATGCAGATTTGTATATTGCTACAGCATGAACGTTTTCAGCTGATTGCGTTTTGTTTTAACGTCTGTGTGTTGTTGTTCGGAAGTGGGGAAGATTGCAGCTTGTCGCGAAAGCTATCAGTTTTTCACATGGTGCAATAACTGCTGTGTCTCTCATTCATTCTCTTCTACTCCCCCTCTGCTATGAGTAGCGCAGCGTTCAGGCTGTTGAGTCACACCTGCCTGCTTGTGATCATTATCATTTTAGGCTTAGTTGGAGACATCAGTAGAACAAAAGTGAGAGTGAATGAGTGTGTGTGATGGATTTAAGCGAAGACTACTGTAACAATGCTTAAGCTTCATAGATCTAACACCAGATTAGTCCTTGATGCCTTCACCTGCACGTTGCCATGGAAACATGGGGGTTCTCTCTCTTCATGCATCACCTGCACCTTCAGGTTTTTTCACAGGGATGCTCACGTTTGAGTAGAAAATGTATGAAGTGGTGAAAACGGATGTCCTCAAGCCACATTGCGTCATAATGCACGCAATGTTTGATGAATGATATTTCGGTACACCCGTGATATTTCTTTTTGTGCTTCGATCTGTTTCTGTAGGGAAGTGTTTCCAAACCAGCTGTACTTTAAGTAGGTTCCTGGTGGTACTATTTTCTTAGTTAAACCTGTAAAATAGAAAGATAAGGAAAAATGTTAGGGCTGTCAAAAGGTTAAAATATCATTATTTTTTGTAATTAATATTTTAACACATTTAAGTTGCTTTTTAATGAAACCTAATATAAAATCCAATAAAGATTTCATGATTTTTTTTTTCAGAGGAGTAGGGCATTATTATGATACAGTATGTGGTAAGAACCAAAATATGGACTAGTAGGTGTCTTTGAATATTAAAATGCAAAAGGCCTCTATTTAAATATGAAGCCTGTATGAAAAACAAGACTATTTATTGAATAACATTCAACACATAGAAGTTTATCACATTGAACAAAATTTCCTATCATCCGACATTGAACAGATGCCTCGATTTTCATTTATTGGCAAGAATGTTTGTTTCGCATATTTATGTACTTGAGTACTATATATGGAACTGTAGAGCAACAGTACCTTAAACAAAAATAGAATCTCTGCTCTATGGCACAAACCTGGACCCAAGCAGTCATGTCTGATCCCTGCAATATACATACAGTCTCTTGCAGAGCTGATACAGCATTTTTATGCTACCAGGGTGTTACTGGCAGACCTTACCCTTAAGGGCTGCTCAGAGGGAAACTAGTACCTCGATGCCTTCTGCAGCTTAATGAACCGCAGCTCCAAACTATGCAAGACTGTGTGCGTGTGTGTTATGTGACTCCGTTTGTGCCCAGAGGTGGAAAAGCAGATGACTCCACTGCAGTGAAAATGAAGCTGCCCAGTGCTGAATACGTGACCCACTCCAGCTCGGCCAGATCGATGGAGTGCAGAGTAGATCTCTGCCAGCTTCACCCTGCCGGCTCCGCAGTGCTCAGCTCCACGCTCTCAGCCTTTGAACCCTGTCACTGATATATGGGCTCTTACTTCAACACTGCATGCCGCACAACCCCAGTGCCTTAGACCTGACTACAACACAGTCATACATTAGTGATATTATCCCTGGAGGGTTCATAAAAATTGCTTTTTCACAGACACAAGACAATATAATTTCTTTCCTCTCAGCATCTGGTTGTGAGATTAAAGATTAATGTCTGCCATCCTCAACAACGCACTAGCATAAGCCTGATTCAAATGTTAAATGACCACCGTGGTGATTACATTACTCACTGTGTTACTGAATCTTCACTGGAATTGGTTTCGATGCTATTTCTTGTGAATTTTAACCTGGAAATGTTGTCTTCTGTGTCTGCATCTGTGTTGTTTTGTCATAATTCCCCTGGGTGGGTATGAAAATAAACGAAGGGCAACAAGTGAAAAGTGGCCAGTGGGCAAAAACACGATGCTACGAAAGAATAGATGCCAAATGCAAAGTCTAATTGCAGAAAAATGCTCAACAGCAAGGCACTTGAACTTCTGCCATCGGCTTTTATCGACTGAAATTGTACACCGACTCCTTGGGAGAAGAACTTGAGTAAGGCAGTCAAACCAAAACAATCCCTTACTCTACCGAAGACTGAGGCTGTACTTAAGGCTGATAGTAGGAAAATCTCTCTGTGCTCATCAGAAAAATAGAACTGTTTTTGGTACTTGAAAGATTATTACTTTTATTGACATCACTGTTTGATCTGGGTTGAGTCGTAGTTCAAATTGAATTGTGACCAAGGACCACAAAACTAGTCTTAAGTCGTTGGGGTATATTTGTAGCAATAGCCAAAAATACATCGTATGTGTCATGAATGAAGACGGGAACAGTCGAATCCATGTGCAAGGGTATTTAATAGTAAGTAGACAGGACAGAGTAAACAGGCGGAGGTCAAAACAACAGCGAACAGAGCTATGCAGGTGAGGCAGAATCTAGGTCGATAAACAGGCAAAAGTCAGCAACGGGAAATCCAAATACAAAGAATACAAATGGGCAAAGACAGGGGAAACCGCTTACAAAGGTAGGACAAGCCATACACGATGATCAGCAACCAGACAGACAAACAGACTAGTATTTATACAGGTGGTGCTAACTGAATGATGAACCTAACTAGCAACAGCTGTGAGGAGAGGTGCATTTTGGGGAATGGAGTCCAGGTATGAAAACAGACACAAAACACAGAGTTCGTGGAGAGCTGGAGCTGCAATAAACAGTTTCAGCCTCAAAATGTCTCCAGCTGGGCGTGACAGTATGGGTCAAAATTGTTTTTGTTTTTTTCTTTTTTGCCAAAAATCCTTAGGATAGTAAGTAAAGATCATGTTCCATGAACGCGTCAATTTCTTACTGTCAGACTGTGCCATCTATAGTTTCATGGCAGAACTTTGAATATACTGTATACGATAATGCTGAAAAGTAATAATATAGATTGAAAAAAGAAAAATATTGTTTTAAATGCTAGTAATATTTAACAATTAAATTATTTTTTTATATCAAGTAAATGCAGCCTGTGTGTCCAGTCAGCTTTGCCACTTTAAAGGGCTAGTTCACCCAAAAATTAAAATAAGGCATCGTAGGTGTATCTGACTTTCTTCTTTTAGATGAACCATATTGGAGTAATATTAAAAATTGCTCTAAAAAAGCTTTTAAAAAAGCTCTATCGTTGCAGTCAGTGGGTGTTTCTGTTCAGCTGTCCACAAGTCATCAAATAAAGCGCACACATCCAAAATAAAACATGCCTCACACGGCCCTGGGTGATTAAAGGCCTCCTGTTGCAAATTCTTGTGTTCTCATAAGACAAATATCAATATTTGAAAAGTTTCCCTCACTTCCAGGTATCTGTCACACATGGAAGGCATTCCAGCGGATGATGCATATGCGCAGTGCACACCTCTGAGATATGTTAGTCTTGCGAGTTTTTTATAGAAGCAAAAGGAAGAGGTTTTCTTATTTTAACAAAGGTAAACCAGTCTCCTCTTGGCTTATATCGAAATCCTCCAACATATTTCTTTACAAATCCTTGGTTTATACTTAGAATAGCCAGGATTATTTTTAATATAACTCAGACTGGATTCATCTGAAAGAAGAAAGCCATATACACCTAGGAAGCCTCGAGGGTGAGTAAAACCAAGACTAGTTAAGTTTCATTTTTGGGAGAACTAACCCTTTAAAATGTGTTTTTTCTATATTAACAGTATTTTAAGTGCTGCTTCACAGGTTGTAAACATCTCCACAGTCCTTCATTTTAATGCAAATGACTGTACCCTTCACCAGTGATGTGTCAGAAAGTTGCTCTATAAAAGCCTCTGGGAACTTGTTATGATAAAACAGTCACAGCATATTCGGCAGATAATTCACCGTCCCGGTGATATTGTAACATTATTAAAACCTATGTTTGTATCACTATTCTGTGCCTAGTTAAGCGTATGCAGATTCTCAGGCACTGAACTGAGAATCAGGTCTGCAGGAGCACCTTAACTCTGTGTCAGGACAGACCCAGCCGGCAGTGTTCAGATCAGTGGCCTCTGGCAGTGGGGCAGAGCTGTGACAGGCACTGAATAAAACACAAACACAGCGCAGGCCAAGCCTGGCCACAGCTTTCTGTCTCCCCTTGGTCCCAGGAGAAAGAAGAATGCTGAGTAAGCTCGGTGTGGGGGTGTGTGTATGAGTAGAAACACTGCAGTGCTGCAAGGAAAGACTTTCAACCCAGAAAACAAGGTGGACAGGGCAGGCATACCATTTCAGATGGAGCAAAACAAAGTCTTAACACAGCACTACATGACCACATTTACAAAATAACACACACATACATGGTCATCATTAGTTTAGAGTATCTTATGCTCACCAAGGCTCCATTTATTTGATTAAAACTACACTAAAACAGTAATATATTGAAATATCATTACAAATATCATAATTTAAAATAACTGTTTCTATATTTTATATATATATATGCACATATCTACATTTTTTATTCATTCCTGAAAACTGGATTTTAACGTGATCTTTCAGAATCATTCCAATATGCTGACTAGGTGATTAATAAAACTTTTTGCTGCTTAATATTTTGCTATTTTTGTCCCAGGAATATTTAATGAAAAGTATCCATTTCTGTTTTTAAAATTGATAATAGTACAAAATGTTTCTTGAGGTCCAAATCATTTTGGGCATATTAAATGGCTGCTGAAAATTGTTTTAAAATGAGAAACTGAAAACACAATCTGCATGGGCGTGCTCATCACTCTTGAAAGATCTTGTTTACACTGTAGCCGAGAGCATTGATTTTATTAAAAATTCACTCCTCCATTTCCATCCCTGACTCACCCCACACTGCTCTGTGTCGTTACCCACATCTACAGGGATGAATGTCATCAATGTGTTCACACTCACACTATCGCTTTCATTTGCCCTGTCCTTCTTGCTCTCTGACGTACTAACTCTCCAAGCCGCCCCCAGGTCTCTCTCTCTCTGTCTACCACTCTCATGTTTGCTCTTTTGTTGTCTCTTTCTAAGCCTCTATAACAAACAGTCAAAAAAATGTATTTTTTTGTCAAACATGCATTTACAAAAATCCATAAATATGTCACAGTTGCTTGTTACAGTCTCTGATAATCGGCATAAATTCTATATTCTGATTGGATACAAAATGGATATGTGTAAACCCGGTAGTTTCAGTAGCCTTAATTTATAGCTGTTGGTTTTGACCATTTATTTTGTTATGTAAAATGCCCAACAGACCTTGAAGGCATAGCAATCTAATGATCCAATTCGGTGGTAAACGCTGGTATCAGCAGACATGGGCATTTTAATCAGATCCACGTTGCACGAATACAAAACACCTTATCTCTGTTTTTCAGACACCCCTGTTGACATTTTACACAGAGCTTACTGACTTTACGTTGGTTTGATGTGGATATTTATTTCTTTACCACTGTGAGAATCCTTTTCACTCATTAGTGGTACATTTCTATTGATTTTTACGACAGAATACATCAGGGAATAAATCAGAAAAAAGACTTACAATGGCAGCTATGATTCAATCTATACTTGTAAATTTTGCATTGAAACTTCAACCACATTATATTTTAAGCGAGTTTAAAAACAATCACAATTGTTTTGGCTGCCATTTTGCAGTACTGTGCTGTGCTGAGCAGTAACACAAGAGTCCCTGAAGATCCTAGACCAGCCATCCAAAACAGACCCTGTTCGTATGTAAACACGGTTGCGCCATCTGATGGCCAAACAGAGAACCGTGGAATAAAAAGGACAGCCAAGTGATGCATTTCCTTGTAGCAGAAAGAATCTAGAATGTGCTGAGAGGCCAGCAATAACTGGTGCACGTCGCTTCAGTCTGTGAAGCATAAAAAATAAAAACAGCTTTTACTGCAAGTCTTTCTACTAGTCGGTTTCAATCACACATTTCTACTATAACTATACCAAACATTTTTAATCAGCAGTTAATGTATCTAACATTCTTGTTAAAGCATGTGGATAGAATCGCTGGGTTCTCTGAGATAAACAACATAAGGGGTTTCGCGCAGCGCTGCCTGTGGTGAAAGGCCTGTACTCAGCACGCCCGACAGACGCTGAGATATGGAGGAGACAAACTGCATGCCAGCACGTAGGCAGCAGCTCTCATCTCTGCCTCTCCTAAACGCATAATCAATCTTACTTAACGTACCTCCCTCTCTGAGATGACAGAGAAACAGCCGTGAGACATACAGTATTAATCCCTGAGTAACTATAACATAACTGTATGCTAAAATCGTACCTAAACTGAAGCCCTGATGCCCATGGAAAATTTTGAAGGCATGATTTTAAGGCATTCTGGAAGGTTGCCAGGGTGTTGCCATCAGGTTGCCAAGATGTTCTGAGTGGTTCCTAGCTGACCTCAAAACTGTTTAATAATCTGGGGCAGGATTTACAAAACATTTTTACAAATAAAATCTAAATATTAAAAATATTATTTTTTTGGTTCAGAATATGTTTGGAATATTTTGCATCCCCATAAACCCCTTTTTAACAATGTTCTAATCTCGATTGTTCTAAAGACCCTGTTTTTGAAAAATTTGAATTAATGAAAAAATGTAATTTAAATGTTAATTACCTCTTTATGTAACACTCAACTTAAAATGAAATGTCTTAAATCCCTAAAGGTTTTTATTGGCTTGTTTAAATAAAGCACAACAATAACTACTTCTACTACTCTGGAGTGACCAGAATAATTGGTAATGTAAACAATGATCAGGTATTATTATATGTGCATTGACTTTTGATTTGATTTTTTCATTGATTTTTTAAGAATTTCACTTAAGAATGTTCTTACAAAGGTTTTACAATTTAACTTAAATTTCTTGACTTCCTTAAGAAAACTGTGGAGAATCTGACCCCTGGTGTCTATATGGCTCAGGACATTGTTTGTATGGGATTTCCTGTCCATTTCATTATCTGCCAGGTGGAAGTTGGTTGTGTGTAACAAAAAGTAAGAGGACATGCCAAAGTTTATTACTTCTGTTCTGTGTGGTCTGCACACCTGTAATCCAAAAATGTGCAATAATATTAACAGCATTTGCCATAGCAATGATATTTTGATATTTTTGGATCTCAAACAAGACAGGGTTTTTTACCTTTCAGTCAGTTAGCTCAAACTCCACTGACTTTTTCTGAATGTTTTTATTGAATGGCATTTTGAAGTCATCAAAGTCCACCTCAAAACTAAAGCGCTGCCGCCTCCTTTCTTTTCTATCCATCAGCTCCATGGTGGTCAGCTGATTTTGCCATGACTACAACAAATAGCAAGAAAAATTTATTTCAAAAATTTGCATAGGCATAGATGGATAGATTAATGATAAGTAGAAAAATATTAAGAAATGTATGTGCACAGTGTATGTTTTTGCATGAAAA
The DNA here is from genome assembly GCA_032359395.1 of Enteromius anoplus. Classification (NCBI taxonomy): domain Eukaryota; kingdom Metazoa; phylum Chordata; class Actinopteri; order Cypriniformes; family Cyprinidae; genus Enteromius; species Enteromius anoplus. The sequence continues at coordinate 13,942,588 of JAUMHG010000067.1, read as the reverse complement.
CACCTTTTATTATTAGTTCACAAGGCCCACTGTGCTCACACACACACCTAGCTCACATTTCTCTGTGTGTATACCTATGAATGGCGTCCAGCTTACCGTTCTTGGCACAAAACTGATGTCCAATTTGTTGAGCTTGCCGGTAGTGATCTGAGTGTTGTGCACGATAACACTGTCTTTCTTCATTGTTTTCTTAACTGCTGAGTTCGAGGAGGCTGTAGGAGTGGGAACGGTGCCCTGCTGAGAAGATAAAGCACCAACACCGTAATCAAGACACAGTGGACGTGATGACACATTGACAATGGTGTGACTTTCAACAAAGGTTCAGAAGGGTTTCCCTGAGCACACTAATGAGTCACGAAGCCGCCCAGGCCTTGTTGGGGGGTATTGTGACATGTCTGGGCTCATTTGCTTACTCTGAGCTTGGGTTTTTATTTGCTGTGTCATTTCATTTTCCACACCAGATGGTTTTGATCACAGCTCTTATGTGGTTTCAATTTTATATTTGAAATGACACAGCATTTTAAAATGAGAATTATGGTAAATATTGACAATATAAATATTAAATATTGATGTACTGAACAATTATAATATACTGTATATATTATAATGTATAGCTCAAGGTCACGTTACAGATGTGGGGAACAAGGAAAAACATCAAATATAATAAAGATGTTTCTACATAAGGATGAATATAGATATTGCATTGATAATGAGACACTAATAATGAGGCAAAATAAACGTATAATGGATAAAACATTTTTCTACTGAATCAAACCAAAAAACATGAATCTTTAAATTATATTAAAGGGGAAATAATATTTATCCATGGTCTCATATTATGTTTTAAGATTTTATTCAATGCTTTAATGTATAGTTGAATAAAATAACTTTGCAATGAAAAAAAAAAAGGGTGGGGCTTGATTCAGTCAGGAATTTATTGGCTCATCAATATGTTGAATTAAATGTTGAGTCACATACAGTACACTTGTTCTACCTTTTCTTTTGTAGAGCCAGGGGTTGAAACTGGCGTTAGTTTGCGGTGGACTCTGACAGGCTGTGGCTTCTTATTCTCCTTAGGTCTCGGTAACGTATTAATCTTAGCCTGGATCAAATCCACCACCCTGAAGTCTGCATAAGCGTGGGCAACGTCCAAGCAGTTTTGCTCTGCAATTAAAAGATTAAAAGTCCCTGACTCAAGTGACAGCAGAGCCAAAGTTGATCAATCTCATAGATTTAATGCACTGTAAATCAGGGTGTTCATAAGAGTCCTCCAGCAAAGATGAGGTGAAATTGTGGGAATGACGTAAAAACGGTATGCACTGAGATAGTTAAGAAACAGAAAAGGTCTTCATGTTTTGCACACTTGAAAATATTTATCATCTATAAAGATGTTGAAGCGGCATTATAATAGTTCTTTCCTAGAAAGGGAACTGTACCTGTCTTATTTGCTGCAGTGACCTTGGCCCTAGCTTTGATGAGGTACTCCACACAGGACGGCCTACAGCTCTCAATGGCTCTCATTAGGGGAGTGGCTCCATTAAGTGCAGGCGGGTCCACAGAAGCTCCCGCCTCCAGCAGCAACTGTATGATGTCCAGCTGTCCTGCATGACAGGCATGGTGTAGAGGTGTCCAGCTGAACTGATCGCAGGCATTCACATCAGCCCTGCGGTGAGATTTTCATTTGGATATCATTTTAAAAATATATATATATGCCAATGTAAATATACTTTAATTTACTAATTTAGAAGGATAGTTATTCTTTCATTGTTTACTCACTCTCATGTCATTCAAAATCTGTATGACCTTCTATTCTCTGTCGAACAATAAAGAAAATAATCTGAAGAATCTGTTTTGATTTCCATTGACGTCCATTGTATTTTCCCATTAATTTCCAAGTCAAAGGAAACCAAAACTGTCTGCTAACATTCTTCAAAATAATTTTCTAATGTTCTGCACAAGAAAGAAATCATACAGATTTGGAATGACAATAGTAATTAAAAGCAAATGAAACTTACCCATTATCAAGAAGGAACTTTGCCACTTCATAGTTCCCACTCGCGCATGCAGCCATGAGTGGTGTCTTGTAGAAGCGATCTTTCACATCTACAGGAACCTTTTGGCTGAGTGCCAACCTGAGAGACTCAATATCTCCTGTTTTAACACAGTAGTTCATATTTATGTATATCTTTCCGGGCTCTTCGATGTACCATGCCGTATCATCTTCGATAGGATGTCCTGGTCGATGGTCTCGGTCATATCTGCGGGTGTCTGTAGCATGCTGGTAACTTTCGATCATAAAATGCGGTGGTCCACCATCGTCACGTCGATGAATAAAATCAGATGGGACAATGCAGATGGGCATAGGTGCACTGAACTTAGTCTTTTTGGTCTTTCCTGCCTTAGTTGCCTTCTTCTTCTTAGGCCCATAAGAATCCATAACATACGTCTTTGGAAGATATTTGAGACCTTTTAGAAAATCACTTATATTTATAAAGCCCTCTCTTCTCTTATCGAGAGCAAGCAGAAGAGCATGAATTTGTTTATCCTCTAGAGAAGTGTAAAGGTCCTGAAGAACAGACAGAAATGTCGTTCTGGGCACCATCTCTATTCCCATGTAGCCGTCTGATGTTGACTCAAAAGCACTTCTCAGTGCAGTCTCATTTTCATGAGACCAATCATGAAGCGCCAGAGCCCATGGTTCATTTGTGCCACCCGCTCCTTTTGAGAACTTTCCATGCAGTCGTTCAGCCTTCTTAAGTTCTTTAACCGTGGCTTTGTGACCACAGTCCTTACCGATCTGACGGGGAAGCAGACCTTCTTGGTTCTTCAGTTTGGGATTGCATCCTAAAGTAGGAATTTTAATCTTCAAGGCATCAAATATAAAGGCATTCAAATCAAATTCAGCTTTTTCCATACTGTTCCAAAGCATGACTGCTTTTATGGTAGGGCTGTAGGATTAGGGGAAAAATCTAATTGTGATTTTTCTAATAAATATTGCTCTCCTAATTTTGGTAGGGTTGCACATTCATTATTATTATATTAAATAATTTTTAAACACATAAAAATAAATTAAAATAATAGTATTTAAGAAAATTAATACAATAACTAAAGTAAAATGACTTAATTCCTTTATTTACAGATGAAAACTAAAGTGGGACCTTAAATCTGCTCTTTTACTGAAAACAGCCAGTTTATGAGCACTCCTCATTACGAATATGTAAATAAATTTGGTGCTTGTAATAAAACGAAAATAAACTTTCCTAATAAAATGAATAACTAAACTAAATGTACAAAAAGTACAGATAATAATACAAGCAGTTGCTGTACTATTGATATCCTTTTTTCAGCAGTCTGCTCAAAAAATAGTAACAAGCAGCCATTCTCCACCAGTTTAATGATACAGTTTGGCTTTAAAAAAATGTATTCACCTCTTTGAGCTAGAAACCTGCAGCAATCTGAGTAGCCACCAGAAGCAGCGAAGTGCAGTGGTGTATCCCCCTCTGACGTTACCACTCCAAAGTCTGCTGAATATCCAGACAACACCGTAATGATCTTGGGAAAAAGCAGTAATGATAATTACTTGGAGAAATACATCGGCTTGTAGCCAAATGCTAGGAAAGTTTCATTCAATAAGAGTGCATTTTTCTCACTCTTTATATACTTGTTAAACAGCATCAGACGTAATGCTCACTTCAAAGAAGCCTCTTTCAGCCGCAAAGTGAGCTGCATGGAATTGCTTCTTATCTATGGCATTGACGTTTCCTCCTTTCTTGAGAATGGCTCTCACAAGATCTATCGCTCCTGCTCTGGTGGCCTCCATCAGAGCTGTCCGACCGGTTTCCTGGGATATCATACACACAAAATCAATATAAAAACACCCAACCCATCAGGAGTCTTGAGTTTGCTTAGTCAGCTATTTTTAGCTGTGTAAATCGTTTTGCTGCTTGGATTTGAAAATTGGTCTGTCTTATCATGTAATTTTAATGTATTAACTTAATTGTGAACACACTGTTTTTTAGTGTAAACAGTTTTACCGTTTACTGCACTTTAATGTTATTCTCCTCATTATTTACCTATAGTGTCTAATTAACCCTTTTCCAGAACCTTCCACGTTTAGGAAAAAGGTGGATACTTTAAAGTAAAATGTGTGGCTGTGTGTGTGTGTGGGTGTACAACTATTATACTAACAATAACACTTTTTTAACGTGTCCTTGTTACACGTTACATGTACTTACTATTATAATAACAATAAATTATCCATTATAGCATGCAAGTTAGCCTAAGCCAAACCCTAATCCCAACCCAAACCATATAGTTAGTACATGTCGTTAATTACTATTACTCGTTCCAAAAATGCATAGTTACACAGTAACAAGGACGCCTTAAAAAGTGTAACCCAAATGTACAATATCTTAAGTACTCAACAAATATACAATTTATTAATTTTGGAGTCCATTAATCAATTAAACAATGTTTGCACACCTGATTTGTAGCATTGGGGTCTGCTCCTCTCTGTAGGATACTGAGACACATTCCTTCACAGTCCTGAGCTTGTTCGCAGGCAAGCAGGAACACTGGCATCCCGGTTTCTGAAACACTGTTGACATCTGCGTTGCCGTTAAGGGCCAGCTGGAGGCAGCTCATGTGCCTTTTGGTCGGGTGGAGGCAGTAGAACAGCAAGCCTGGGAGAGAAGCCAAAGTACGGATTACTCAGATCGTTTTACACACTAGTTTTACTGGACGTACCCTGATCTGTAATTAGATTTGCATACAGTAAATCTCCAAAACGGCAGGATGCTGCCAGCCATTTAATGATCCCTGTTGACTATGTGGTTGTTATCAGATTGTCTTAGGAAGAATAGTGGTTGGTGAGGTATCAAATACTGAAAGCCTCATTAATATCTAACCCTAGAGAGAAAGAGAAATATTGTATGTTGATAAATAAAATAAGTATTCACAGATAAAAGTCTATACTGTACATTGATATCGAACCCGGCACTGACAGAAGCTTATTAATTGCATGCATATTCACATGGACAGCAATGGATAAAAAGTGGCTGTTAAGCTATATTGTATACTGAAATAATAAAAAATGACCTTTCCCCTCTTTGTCTACAAGTTTCATGTCTGCGTTGTTTTTGGCCAGCAGAGACACGATATTGTCATATCCAAGCTCTGCGGCCAGCATCAGGGGTGTCCTGCCCCTCCTATCCTGCACGTCTGGATTGGCACCTTGAGCTATGAGGTACTCCAGCATGTCTGGTTTGTTGCCCAACGAGGCCAGGTGCAGGACACCGTTCCCCTCGCGTGGTTCAGTGAGATTTATGAGGTCAGGAACACCCATGCTGATTAATTTCTCTATGCACAGCTTATCTCCATCCTGGACGCACTGCAGTAGCCGATAGATCTGCAAAACTTCCAGCCTCCCCTTAGCCAGGGTGCGTGACATCATAAACCTGAAAATCAAAAAAAAAAAAAAAAGAAAACATAAACTACCCGTAGCATTTCTACGGTTTTTCTCCTTCGTTGTTTTTTGTTTTAAATGCATTTTAAAAAACTAAAAAGATTTTAGTTTAATAGGGCACAAGATGGCTGAAAGTAGGCTTTCAGGGGAAAAAAATGTTTCTGAAACAGTAAATTATGAATAATTTACTTTCATTACCTGAGTATATACTGTAATCATGCAATCAATATAAAGTAGCTGTAATCTGATTATGAGCGTGTTATTAAATGTAACGACAAAACCCAAGCGTGTGATGTTTTTTTTTGTTTTTTTTTTCAAATGTGCTCATGTCCTTAGGTCGTAAACTTAACATTGTGGGTGGGATTAACAGAAATTGACAAATAATTACTTTGCCAAGCACCTGATTTGCACCTATAGGAAGAGCATTGCCCGTAATTGACCATGAAAACAAGCGATAAATATATATTTTAAAATAAATATATAAATCTACAGTTAAATAATTTATTTATTATTGGTCGTTTAATAAATTGCATTAATTTGTTAAATGAACACCTTCTGATTGGGTGGGTCCGTAGCTACGCCACTGCTTTATAGTCAAACACCAAACAGATTTCCTTACCTGCCTTCGGGTTCTGGAATCCAACAGAATGTTTAGTAAATGTTACATTGTTTCCAAGCGCGCGTCTCTCCCTCTCTGTGTGCTCGCTGTGTTTCTATAGCAACAGCACGCCGTGTACTCTCAAAAAGCTTCTTCAAGAAGTAAAATGACCCCGCCTCTTTTTTATTCAGAAGCGGGCGGCCCAAGATAGAATTACTGCAGTTTTACGTGATCACTTGACCTGGGTTGAGTAGCCCGACGAGGAACGGCGTATCAGTTTTCATGGCAATGTTTTCAAGGCAGCGTAACATTTTGTATGAGTGACAGTAAGTGACAAAGAGAGGCTTCCTCGCTCTTTGTTCATATTGGATATGGTTCTCTTACCCTTAAGTCGAAGTCATGCATAATTTAATATGTTATTATTACTTTAGCTCGCGCTCAATCATTCTCGGCAAGGTTAAGAAAATGTGGCGAAGATTTCAAGATTGTCCACTGGAGGGCACGAATTCACTATAAGTACAATGGCCCGCGCATTTTTTAGCCAATGAAAGTACACAATCTACATTTTATGTTTCGGGATTGGCAAGTGTGTCTTTGAAGGGCGGGGCTTTAGAGTTACACTGAGCGTGTGGTTAAAGGGAAGGGTAGCAACTGCACAACAACATACATAAAACTGCACAAAAAACATAAAAAACGTACGACAATAAGTGTGTGAAAAATATTTTAATGAACAACTAGCATTGCAAATATACTGTATATACAATATATAACATTCAGCTTTGAAGAAGAGTTGAAAACATATTCTGCTGAAAATAATCTGAGGACTGTTTGGATTGCACAGCAGTCAGATACACTTTATTACCATACTTATAATACTGTTTTGTAATGCCTGTAGTGAGACGAAACTTAAAAGTTGTCAGATTTAAGCATATGGAACAGGTTATGCCTGGACAGCTGATATAACCTGGTCCCGATTGCAAAATGAGTAAATCAGGTCTTGCTGCACAATGAAGCATTCTGAAGTAATATTTATGAAGACCTTTTAAGGAATTCCTCTCTTCTGAGGGTTACAATGGACTTAATGGTCAAGGTTTGATCTCACAGTACTCAGTGCAAAGTCCTTTTAAATCCCTTTGTATTAAAGAAAAACATTAGGCATAGACCACCAAGACAACTAAGGTCGCACAAATGTATGTCTGATATAGAGAATATAGAGATATAGATTCTGAGTTGTTAGATTTGGTGTGTTTAGAGAACATCTGCAGTCCAAAGAGACTAAATAAGAATCCATTGACAAAAAGATAGCCAGGATGATTTTTTTCTGCATCTAGCACAAACAGCTTTGATAGTTTTCTTTGGAAGAGTCACCAGAGAATGGGTTACAGAAGTTTCCTGATGTGTAGCCTCTGGCATGTCTAAAAATGTCCCTCTCCGCACAGCCTGCTTTATTTGAATTCATCCTTTTATAGTTACTTTTCCAAATTTGGAGATTAAGTGAAGAAATGTGCCGCAAACATGAAAGAATAACACAGTGAGGGAATGGGAAATAATAGAAAATATCATGTGTCATATTTATTGTATCTATCTTTAAAACCCCCGAATTGAGCCTTTGAGGGAAAAACATCTTTCCTCATTTTAAACTGAAACCACAACAGTACACACAGATCCATATTTTCTCATGGTCTCTGGATTCCTTCTTTAGGTGTATTATAGTGAAGCTTGAGAGTTAAAAGGGGATTATGGTATACAAAGTCATGTTAAGCTTTAAAAAAAGTTAATTACATTTATGTTTTTCACATACAGTATATTGTCAAAGAAAAGTAATGATACTGCCAATGATACTGAAAATACTGCCAAACTGCAAAACCACTGGTACAGACCTAAGTATGTACTTGTAGATCCACAAGCTATACTGTATCTGTTCTTGTATTCCGTTTCTCATTTATTACTAATATATATATATAGTACTTGAAATACTCTGGCTTGTGCAAATATACTATATTATGCACTGCACTGCCAACTATTGTATATATTATATACAATATGGATATATCTTAAAGTATCTTAGAGTTTTTTACAAGTTGCATGTGCTGTTTATTCATTGATAAACATTTGCAAGGTTTGTTTTTATACTGCATTTGTAGGTAAAGATCCATCGCATTTAGGGCTCTTTTTGTTTTCTTTTTCGGTTTAAAAAAATCTCAGTCCATTTTTCTGATAAAAGAGAAAAATTATATCCATCTTGTGTTTTCTTATGGCCTGTTATAAATGAAACCTGCATGTAATTTGTATTATAAACCTTATTCAACACTGAACACTACAAAAAAAGTTATGTCCAGATATACATTTTTACATCTGACATTGTCCTCATCAAGTCTCAGATGGGTCTTACAATCTGTCGTCTTCCTCATAGAGCAACATCCCACTGAAGATCGTAAGGGGCTCCACAGAGTGGGCAAGTTTACCTGTGACCAGGTCTATGTAGACAGTATCTTCCTTTTCCAGAGGAAGTATGATGTTGAAGATGACCAAAGAGCCAGGAGTGTGCCTTGCCTCTGCCATGGGTTTCTCAAGACCCTCAGGCTGATAGCCTGCTGAATCTCCACGGGCAATTCCATTATTGGATTTAGACAAGACTGCCTCGATCTTGACATTCTTGTGACCAGTCAGGACTGCACTGAAGAAGTATCGCCCCTTCACAGGTGCAGTGAAAATACCTGTCAAAATACATTTTGTTAGAGAATTTATGATTATGACAGATAATCCTGTATTTACACACTATATTCTTGGCTTTCACATACACACCTGTCTTTGTATTGTAGGCCTTTTTTTCATTGACAAAAACCTTGTTGAAGACAATAGTGCCTGCATTGGATTGCGGTCGTGTGAGTGCTGCTGAGAATGACAGTCTTGGGACATTTGCATCCTCTCCAGGAGGTCCTGGTAAGCAGGAAAATAATTATTTAAAAACATTATTTAGAAAAAAATATTTATTTTTAGAAATATCAATTTTTAATATTTTCAATTTTCAATCGATTTAAACATTTGAGTAGTGGTAGTAACAGTAGTAAGAGTAAGAATACACTGACCTTGTTCACCTCTGAGGCCTTCATAAGAGGAAAAAAATGGAAGATATATAGAAACATATAAGTGATTTGGTCATATAAAATCCTGTTCTGGTGATTTTGTGAAATATATAAACACACACATATATATATATATTCTCATCTCATTTATTTACCTGGGGGTCCTATTAGCCCTACTTTCCCTTGTGGTCCTTCTCTGCCCGGAGGTCCTCGAGCCCCAGGTGGTCCTTTGGATCCTTTCTCTCCCTGAGGACCAGGTGGTCCAGGCGGTCCTGAGATTGACCCAAAATAAATTGTGTGGTTTTTCATATTCAAAAACAACTAAACAACAGAATGTCGAGGTATAATATCTCCAATTGCTTTTCAATTCTTAATATTATTCTATAATCTGTTTTTGTCTTGACATATGTAACATACCAGTGAAGTCCTCTTCAGTAAAGCTCTGGAACTCCTTGAGAACATGCAGTATGGAAGAGTTGAGGTTGTTCATTTTGCCATGAAAGTTCTCTATGTGGACATTGTAAATTCTGTTGATGGCCTCACCATTAGAGATAACTGTGGAGTTTAGGTCATGAACACATGTCCAAAGCCCAGAAACATGTTTGCTCAGGCCATCTTTGATTGTTTGAAGGTTTACTGACAAGGAATCCAGTCTACTGCAGACGTCCTCCATCTTCGAGAGCCTCTTATCCAGCCCTTCTCGAGAAAGTTTGCATTCTCCCATTTCAATCATCAAATTGCTGTTAAATCTACTGATGCCATCAAAACGCACTTTACTGTCTTCTTTGTGCTTATTAAAATCATCCTGTATCTGATCTATTCCAGAGTAAATTCCTTCCTTAGACGAGTCCAGATCAGAAATAGAGATTTCATGCCCCTGTATGGTGTTCCTGAGGCCTTTCAGAGTGTCATTGATGGAGCTGAATGTTTGGATTAACCCTGTGAGCTCACCCTGAATAGATTTGAGGTCTTTGCCAAGCTTGCGATTTATGTTATTTTGATTATCCATGTTCCTCTGATGGTCAGTCATGCTAATCACGCATCGGCCAGTGCATTTCTCAACCTCTTCTTTCAAATTGCCCACTTCCTCCTGAAGGTTTGAGCATACCAGTGAGCAAGCATACTCATCTGAGTCTACTTTTCTGTGTAAATCCTTAAGTTCTCCCTTAAGTGTTTTAAAATCATGGCTGGTTGTGTTTCTTATGGTACTAAGTTCGTCCTTTATCGTACTGCATATGTCACAGTCACGTAACTTACTCTTAACATCTGTGATGATTTGGTTAAAGTGCTCTCTATTATGTCCTGTCAGATCCTTAATCTTTTCAACGTCTTGGCTGAGATTTTCAACACGGTCAAATAAGGAGTCACCAGACACACTTAAATCCTTTAGCTTGGTGTCAAACTTCTTAATGTCCTCCTCATTGGCAACGACCTTCCATTCTAGGCTTTTCACAGTATCTGCTGTCTCACTCCCTTTTGAAACGCACGTCTCCGTGCACAAATGAATCGCAGACTTAAGCCCGCTGTCGAGATTAGTTGTTTTGTTCCCTAACCTTTCCAGATCATTTTTGTGGTTGTTAATGAAACTCTTCAAGTCTTGGACATCAATCTCTACGGTAGATATTCTATAACCCTGATCATCGTTTCGACTGAGGACAGAGTTCTTTATCTGGCTGATCTCTCGGTTGACAAACTCCTTCATGCTTGTCTCAGTATGGGAGCATTTTTGCTCGGTTTTTCTTACAGTCCCATTTAGTCTTCTCTCCAGTTCTCTAAGACGGCTGTTCAGTTTTTCATCAAGCACTTTTCCCCGACTGCCGTTGCCATTGCCTGATCCCCTCAACTCTTTCTCAAGACGTCCTCTAAGGATATCATACGTCTCTGCAGTCGAACTGACCTTCCTCTCAATGGCACCAAGCCTCCTGTCCAGATCGCTCACGGAATCACAGCAACTCTGATAGTGTGATAGGTCCCTCCTAAGCAAATCTACACTTTGTTGGTGGTGCTGCTCCATCACACTGATGTGCTTCTCCAGTGCTCGGATCCTCTCTCTGTCTTCCTGCTGTTGCCTTTGAATGCTCTCCACTCCGGTTTGGCATGACGAGCAAGACAGTGTCACCCGCCTTTCCAACTCCCTGAGAATCTCCTCTTTAAGTGTGCCATAGCGACTGTCCAACTCGTTTCCAATTCCATTGCCGCTCACAAGGTGGTTGTTTATGTCGGTGAGGGTTCTGTCATGGACCTGTGTCATGTTGTCCAGCTTGTCCAGCTTGGTCTGGATGCTGTGAATAGTCTCCTTCATCCCTGGCTGGGCTGCGTCAGCCAGATTACTGCTACTGATTCCTTCTCTTTGAGATTCCTCATGTAACTTCTTATTCATGTTGTGTAAGGTTACCTGAAGATTTTTAATTTGTTCCTCAAGTTGTATGATCTTTTCGCTGTCACTTCTCCCTATTAGGGGACATTGAATATTTAATAAAGTAATTAACTCTAAAGTTATTTGGCATTTACTCATTCAAACTGAGACCAGTACCACAGTGTGGACATCTATTTTAGTCATTCAAGCATGTGCAAACCTTTTACTGAAAGCATTTTAAAGAAAAAAAGGCAAAAAAAATGTATTGATACAAAAGTTTACTGCAGAATCTTAATTTCACACCCTATCAGATCGACTTGACCCACTTTAAGAGTTGTAGGGTTAAAGTGCTGTGACTCCATACCTTCTTCACCAGTAGTTCTGCCGCTTCCATCATTGCAGTCATCTCCTGAGTAGCCATGACAGCACTTCCATTCCATCTCTGTAACGATTTTATAGGCAACCTTGTACCGTGGTTTTCTATAGGTCCGATACCTGCGGTGTGAGATATTTCATCATTCACAGTTCTAGCAGAATCTTTGAATAGGATCTCTATATGTAGTGTTTTTGTTGTAAAATGTAAGCTTTTCCAGACGTGTACTTCTGTGACATTTCTAAAACTTGCAACTTGTCAAGTTTAATTTAATCATCTTTCAAGACTTTAACCTTAGTCCCTAATGGAACTTCTCAAGTAGGCAGATAGAAAATATTCCTTTTCCGTTCATGTCCTTGGCTACGTATCACAACTCTGCTAGGCAACAGTACAATAAAGGCCTGTTCTTCTTTTTCTTTGAGCTGTTGTTTCTGGGCATGTTTCTGTTATTTTACTCAGTCGAAGCTTTCAATACATCATTAAAATCTTTGAAAGTGTTTGCTTTGCTCTGGCAAGCCTCTTGTGTGTCTCCTGAACTTTCAAGTGCAGTTGTTGCTATTATTAGAACATTGTTTATACTCTATTCATACTTGTGATGTGGCTTCTGTATGTTATAGGGGACTAGTATTATGGCTTTCTTTGAAGATCTTGGATAAATCCAAGGTTTATTGAGACCTAAGAAAACGGTCAACTTCATCTGGGACTTACGACTGAATCTTCTCTAAAAAATAAGTACAACACTAACATTACAAGTAACTTTCTGGTACATTAGCAGTTTCATCTAAGACAAATGTATGTCTCTCCCATCTCATTCCATGCATAGTTCTGGTGGACATGCGTCTAGTTGAGTGAGGGACATGTTCCAAACCTTTCCCATTTGACACTGTAATAACAGCAAATGGTAACCAAGATTAAATGAAATGCAATTTGGCTGTGTTTTTTCTCATGAATACTTACAAAACCACACGGGAACATTGGCCCCAAGCACAACGCTGGTATTCAGGTTTCACAAACGTCTCCACTCCATCTTCCATTACACAGCTTACAGTCTTTGTTACTACATAGGCACACCAGTTCCTGTTTGTGTACAAAGCATAGGCAAATTATACTTATTAAGGCTTCAATTCAAATGGTTGAGGACTGCCATCTTCATTTTAGACAGAGCTAAATTAAAAACGTACCCTGTAATTAAAGTACAATTGACTGCCCCTCAAAACCAAAACTTTCTTCTAGTGACACCCACAAAACCAAAACTTTCCACCAATGACACCCACAAAGCGTCACATAAGCAAACAAGTTAGGTCATTGCAGTGTTAGGCTTGGAACATATTTGGTACTTCCTGTGTCTATGTGATTATTGGTTGATTTACTCCCAGCTGTCTTCCCCAGGTGTCCTTAGTTCTGTCCTCATTAGTATGTGTATTTAAGCGTCTGTGTTTCAACCCTCTGTGTCAGTCCTCAAGTGTCAACCCGCTAAGCATATGGTTGACTAAGCACATTCATGTAAAATGGACAATATAAAATAAAAACATAAAGATCCTTTTTTTCCAAGTGGAATTCCAGTGTGTCTTCATATTAGAAAGTTTAGCTAGTTTAATGTAGTTTCCCCAACACCTTGGAGTGCTGTATGATTTAAAAACTCATTTTCTGATTAAAGTGATAAATGATGCTGTTTTCTCAGGGAGCTTGTTTAGATGGGATCGAAACCAGGCTGAAATCCAATGCTTCTGGTTCATCACAATAACTCATTAAGCCTGGTTAATCATTCGTTATCATGAGCACTGCTGAGACAGGAATGTCTCGATGCATCAGCTGCAAGTGTTCTCACACATACAAACAAATAGGGCCCAGACACAGAGAGTACACAAGTTCAACACGGACATCTTCACCACAGACAACCGTGCTTTTCTTTTGATTAGGGCCATCTATTTGGATCTGTCTAAATTTTCAATGCAGGACGTATGAATTGTGCTTTGGAGTATACAACTAAAAGTGTGATGGTGAATAGAACACTGCGCCATTGTTTCAGCTTTATTTTGCGGGGGAGGTAAAAACGAAGGACAAAGGCTTGGGTCCATGTATACCAACGGGAAAAAAGGAAACAGGGGTTCTCGGCTTTATCAAATTTGAAAGGGGAAAAGTAAACAAAAACTTTGGAGTCACAATGGCCTCTTTGTCTCATATGTATACGAATCCATTTTGATTTGGTACAAGATCACTCCTAAGAATGGGCTCCAATGTCCAGCATTCTTGTACCATGTTTTTTGCTCTTGGTTTAATTACCAAACAATGTTTTATTCAGGATTTAATCAGTATTTTGATTAACTCTTTCTATAAAAACTTCCAGTCACTTTTTTTTACAACACTGCAACCGTCAGCATTTCATTTTATACATGAATAAAACTCCCTGCTTTGTTATATAAACAAGAAGACCTAGATGCAAGTGTCAAGCCTGTGCCACTCCAACTCAAGAGCATCCAGCTTAAACAGCTGAGTATAAACCCTTTCCCTTGACAGGATGCAATCCACAGAACCCAATTTGGCAAGGAATGAAGTATCACTTCAGCATCTCAAGCAGACACAGAACTCACAGAAATAATAGTGTACAGAGAGTACACAGCAACAGTAGGGCGATGTATTGCTACGCTCAAAAGAGAAACCGTGGGTAGGTCTTCAGGGTAATTGAGTTATCCATACAAACAAAGCTCAAATGTATCTAAGTAAGCTGTCTAATGGCAGATTAGTAGAAGTTTTCTTTGTGTTTTAGGCCAACAGAGAAAATTTGTGCAATAAATAGTCTACACAGGCCACATTTAAAGATTTGCTCTCACGGTTTTCTTCCACTAGCCTTATCTGCAGACCTTATCTCATCGAATGAGGCAACAAATCATGTGAACCCTTTGAAGCCTATATATCATTAAAAAAAATAAAGCCATATATGATAAATGATAAAGCCAAATATTTGACATTTGATATTTGACCACAAAACCAGTCATAAGTTGCATGGGAACAGTATATTTGTAGTATATTATTGTTAAATATATTTTAATATAGACACTTATTGGACTGAACAGCTGTAACAAACTATATTTTTGCTGGAATACAATCTTTTGTAAAGATTGGAATCCAATTTCCCTGTTTGGTCCTCCTCAAGTATGAACACCATATTTTCCAATCATACCATATGAGCAATAAAAGCCTGATGTTGTAACATCCCCATTTGTTTATGTTCCGTGTTTTGCCTGTTTTTTCCCCATGTCCTTTCCCTGTGACCTAGTTTTGTTAATTAAGTATCCTTTTCAGGTGTGTCCCGCTCGTTTACTTTGATTGTCTACCCTACTTAAGTTGCTCCCAGTGTCTCAGTGTTGGTCCGTCATTAATGTTGGTTTAACGTGTTCTTTGCTGCTTCTTGATTATATGAGTTTTCAAGTTATATTAAAAGTGTGTTTATAATACTCCGCGTCTCCAGCGATCTCTCTACCTGCCTTACACGTTACAGAATGACGGACCAATACAGCTTTCCGAGGACGCCCGAGGAAATCCTCGAACGCCTGGCGCTGGGGCTGCCTCCCTTCCCCACGATGCAGGTGTGCGGATGGCCACCTGTGATGACAACGCCCGGCTGCCGACTCGCCCTTCGGCGGCGAAAAATTCATTCCGCGCCCACTCCTCAAGTCATCAGCCCAGCACCACTTCTGCACCGACCCATTCCCGCACACCGTACCCGACGACAGCCCGCGGCAACAGAGATGTCGCCAGAGCCGGAGGTGACCACCATCACACAGCCCGAGCCTGGAGAACCTGACCAAGCGCGTGAGCCGGCAACATCATCCGTCCCCGTGGGAGTGTTAGTGGAGTTCGGGAGCTATTAGGAGAGTTCCTTCCACCTTACCACCGCTGAGGGTGAGATAAAATTAGACACAGACTGGTACAAAGTATTCGAAAATGACCGGATTGACTGGATTGGAGAGGCACTTCCAAGCCCTGTATGTCTCCCATCTCCGCTGGTTCCGTCCAGCTCTAATGACTCTATGTTCCCTCCCACCCTCCCTCTTCCGCCGCCTCTCACTCCAGTCAGCTCTTTTGGTCCAGCTCTACCCGTTCCTGCCAGCACCGTTGATCAGCCTCAGGATTGGCTGGGTCGTGAGGATCCTGTATCTCCGTCTCCAGCCATCGAGCACCAGACTCCACCTCGATCCTCCGACCTTGTTGTCCCGCCGGGCTCCCTCGTCTCTCCGGCTCCACCTTGGTCAGTCGTCGACCATCCTTCGCCTCGGGACTCCACTCCTCCGGCTACGCCTCGTCCCGCCGTCCTGCCATCTCCGTCAGGCTCCTCCTTCCCTCCGGCTCCACCTTTGTCCTCAGTCGCTCCGGCTCCGCAGCGCTCCTCCAGTTCCCCGTCTCTGCCTCGGTCGCCGGAGCCTGCGGCGTTCCATCAGCCCTCCGGATCAGCGGTGTCACCTAGGCTCTCTGTCTGTGCGACTCCATCCTGGGCTCCCTCTCCATCTGCGGCATCTCCGTGGATCGGACCCATGGAGTCGTCAGCCACTCCGCCACCATGGCTCCTCCCCCCGTCGACTCCGCCCTGGGTTTCCTACTTCGCTGATCTCTGGATCATCCTCTGCCTCCTCCTCCGGACTCCTCCATGGCTCCTTCCACCATCCACTCCACCCTGGACTTTGTTATTTTGGTTGTTGTTTTTTCTTTTCTCTGCTCCCTCTTTCACTTCACACCCTCCTCCTGAGCCCCCGCCCTCCCGCCGCTGTTATTTCTATACGGCGCAAGTTTGCGCCTTGTCCGGAGGGGGCGAACTGTAACATCCCCATTTGTTTATGTTCCGTGTTTTGCCTGTTTTTTCCCCATGTGCTTTCCTGTGACCTAGTTTTGTTAATTAAGTATCCTTTTCAGGTGTGTCCCGCTCGTTTACTTTGATTGTCTACCCTACTCCAGCTATCTCTCTACCTGCCTTACACGTTACAGATGTAGCCAAATTTGATACTCTATCAAAAATATGCATCATAAAAAAACTAAAAAAACTCTATAGATTATTTGATATGGAAGGCTTTACAAGGGTTAATGTGCAAAATATCTCCACATAAAGATTTTAGCATTTGCTTGGTCAGTGTTCCTACACTGCTTCCGTATCATATTTACTTGTTATATCCAATTTCACAAATCTTTGCAATTATGGTTTAGACATAAGAAAGTGTGTATTTCCTAAATGATTTAGATAAAAGCTGAGCTCAGCAAACTGTTTGCGAGATGCTTACACATACCCGCGACAAGCAAACATAGTATGCACGTTTGATGAGAACACTTACATACAAGTATACACTTTACATCAAGGATGAAAGTAGCAACGTTTCTGGAACATCATTTGATTTGTCATAGCAGGAACTACTTGTTTATGATTCCAGGCAATGCATCACAGTTAAAGATAAGCATTTGGAACAACATATTTGTTAAAAGGTAAGCTATATGTATCAAACCATTTATTTTAAGATATTTTAAATACATGTCATATTTCAGACTATGTTCTATACAGAAAAGTATATTAGTGAAATTAATGAAGTTAAGGAATACAGTTAATGTCTCTTTGAGTCTTCTCACATCTGTTTTGGAGAAATAGCTTCAAAAAATATACGTCAGCAAAAAAGATTCCTTATATTGGCAGCTGGAACATTTTTTTTCTGTTGGATTGAAAGCATCTGTGCCTACCAGCTGTTTATAAGGCATAATCTGGACTGCAAGTCATAGTACAACTCAATCAAAAAGTAGAGGAGCAGCTGATATCATACAAAATGCAGAACAGACAGGAAACAGGGGACACGCTGTGAAGGAGGATTTCGGCTACCACAAGTTGTCTAATATTTCACACATCTGTAAAAACAAAGTAGAGTTCAAACGGACAGTCTTAAGCATTGGTGTCAGCAGGAGCCAACACATTCTTTCTCAAACTAGTCCAGTGCAGAACCTCTTTACTCCACTGGGCTGTGCTAGTGCCAGGATTAAGTGCACTTAAGGTCTTCACCATTTTGGCCTCCATCCCATTGCACATGCATTGATGTCTGCTCGGTAAAACCAAAAAAGGGCAGACCTGTCCAACAGTAGCTCACTCACCCAGAGTCTGCAATTTCATACTAGATTTAGTGACTAGAAACTAATAAACTCAGTACAGTATGACCTTATATTTGCAATATCAGCACAGCCAGCTCAGACAGGTGTGACACACGCCACATAAAAACTCAGCTTGAATGTTTGTAAGCAAGAGTATATGACTAAATGAAGTGCTGTGACGGTTGATCATATATGATAAGCAAGTCATTTTGAACACCATGAAAATGCTTCAGCTCTGAATACTAAATATTTCACACACTTCTCATCTACTTCTGCCACAAAGTTTATAAGTCTCTACATAATAACTCAAAACAGCCACCCTAGACATAATTCTATTCATTTTGATGACAAAACTAAATAAATATAATGGTAATTAAGAATAATAAAGAAATAATTAAAAATACAGATTGTGTAGACATTCCAATTTTACATGACAATTTTTTTTCACTGTATAATGTTCAGTTGTTAAATAGACAACTCTGAGGTATGTTGCTGAAAAGAAAACTTACCTATGTCTGCTGGTCACCTTCGATCCACTCTGTGCGGCTGATACAGACTGACTCTCATCCACATGGTGAGGGTATCGTGATGCGTACGTTCCTGCTCCCCAAATATTTCGGGGCAAAATCAGCGCCAATAGAGGCAATAAGTAAAAAAAATATTGTGCCATGACTTACGAGTAAAACAGATTTTAAAAAACGATCGTTAAAAAAGTACATCCAACAGCTTCAACTTAGAAAATGCGCCTTGTGTGCATCGACTGCAGTCCGACAGCCCCACTAACTCTCCACTGATGTGCTTCATAAAGTTCTGTTTAAGTGTCGTCTGAGTTTATGCACCTTAGTCATCATTTCGCAAAGTGTCCATTAATCTTCAAAGATGCCGTCAGTTCACTCATGACACACGGTCCGCAGTCAAACACTAATGAGAAGTGTCCGGTTTTTTTCTTTATCGCCTGCGCAGTCATAATGTGAAAACTGCCTTGAAATGATGCGGATCCCAAACTCATGCGCGCGCTCTCTCTCTTTCTCTGTCTCTCTTTCTCTTCCCATGCTGTGCTTTACATATTAGTTCCCTCCTGGATTTTTATTCTTAGTATTAATTCGTCACGAATATTAACAATCCGACAATAAAGTTAGTTATCTATTAAACCCTTCTTTTGTCTTTTCAGTAAAAAAAAAAAGAAGAAGCTATAAATATTATACTGTTTTTTTCTGAACGTGTTGATGTATAAGGCCCACCAATATGATGATCCTCTAAGAGACTAAATACAACCAGAGTAGAAAGCTATGTGTTTTTGTGAGCCAGGACTAATAAAAACGTGTATAAATTGCCCCCCAAAAAACGTTTTTAACGTGCGTATAAGCTAATACAGAGTTTTCGCGTGTATATGATACGAAATTTGTTGGCGTGCATATGATACGCAGTTTTCGCGATACGCTTCTACCCACCAACCATAATTCTACCCTTCGTACGGAAGCGTAGAGCTGCCACCAAGGTAAAAAAAATCTGAGCTTTATCACGTTTGTACAATATACTTTTCACGTTCTTACAATATAATATCACGTTTGTACAATATAATTATCACGTTCGTACAATATAATATCACGTT
>JAUMHG010000067.1:13908078-13922882 GCA_032359395.1 Enteromius anoplus | reverse complement strand
ATATTGTACGAACGTGATAATTATATTGTACAAACGTGATATTATATTGTACGAACGTGATATTATATTGTACGAACATGATAATTATATTTTACGAACGTGATATTATATTGTACGAACATGATAATTATACTGAACAAACGTGATATTATATTGTATGAACGTGATAATTATATTGTACAAACGTGATAATTATATTGTACGAACGTGATATAATATTGTACGAACGTGATAATTATATTGAACAAACGTGATATTATATTGTACGAACGTGATAATTATATTGAACAAACGTGATATTATATTGTACGAACATGATAATTATGTTGTACAAACGTGATATTATATTCTACGAACGTGATAATTATATTGTACAAACATGATATTATATTGTACGAACGTGATAAATATATTGTACAAACGTGATAAAGCTCAGATTTATTTTTTACCTGGGTGGCAGCTCTACGCTTCCGTAATTTATGCATATCTATACCACAAGTTTTTGTTTTGATGTGCTATTTATACACACGTTCGTGAGATGTTTTTTTTGTTTTTTTTGTTTTTTTTGTCTACAAAGACTCATTTATATATATAAATATAGTATATTATCACAAATTTAAAAAGATTCATGCCAATATTGTCCAAACCCTACTTAAGACGTTTCCAAACTTTTGGATATAAAGAGTGTGGAAACGCCTTAAGTGTGGTTTGGACAATATTAGCATGAATCCTTTTTAATTTGAGATAATTTTGCACTGATAAGGCACAACACAAACTATGAAAACATATTTTACTACATACATCAAAATATCCACCATTAGCAGCTATAATATCTCTGCAGAATCTGGGCAACCGGCTGTCAGTTTATTCAAACATTGACTTGATATGTTAAAATTATTAAGGTGTGCTTATCCAAAAATCTTTTAAAAACCTGGGCCAAGTTTAAACCAGTAACCAATCATCACAGCTGGCAAAGGGCATGTCTGACTTTTTTCATATATTGGCATAATTATGTAATCAAAATGAAAATGATTCTTTTCAATGATAATTTCATTACTTTAATGTATTTGCACCAAAAATGATAAGGATTTATACTGATATCATCCAAAACCACACTTTGCCAGGGGTGTTTCCAAACTTTTGGAGGGCAGTGTTTTTTAAATCCCTGTCAAATACACAAAAGGAAAAGATATCTTTGAACTGGTCTGAACTTCACTGGACAGTTTCCTCAAATCTTGAGGTTGATGAGATAGCATCACATGTAATTGCTGTGATATCAAAGCAATGCAGAAGGGAGGATCCAGGCTGCTGTGAGAGACATGACCTAACCTGACCTAACCTACCCTAACCATAAAAGATGGTTTCGGTCTACTGGACCAGAATAACAGCCTCAGCAAAATTTTTGCCTTTAGCATCAGTGCAAGTCAGGGTTCTTCTGGAAAGTAACACTAAAGTGTTAAGGACTATGACCAATTGTACATGCATGGTGTGTTTTTGAACTCCCTTCCACTGTTTGATCTCTGTACTTTGTAAAAGAATTTCATTTTATACCAAGCTCTGTTGCGTCAGATAGATTTAAATCTCACTTTAACCATGTCTGTCTACCACAAGAAACTAGAGAAACGTCATCTTTTTCTAAATAATTTTGTTATTTATTACATTTCAATACCATTCATCCTCAAGACAGCATTTTCCAGTTTCTATTTGACTGTAGTCTGCATTTTAAAGCTCTAATTTCCCTTTAAACTTGTTTTAGCTAACACTGTATTGTATTACCCGACTTTCATTTTGAAACTGAAAGCACTGTTAAGTCCCTGGACTTTGTACAACAGATTAAAATTCCTGAGGGGACAGTTTATTTGCAATCAGTGAACAAAAGCTGTGGTACACAATATGTAACAAACTGGGGGTGTTGTGGTAGTCACAGTCTTCTCATGGATTCACAGATGTTTCTAAGAAGTGCTGAAGACATGGGGTATATGATACATTTATAAACTTTAATAGTACTAAACCATTTTAGGTCCCACTGACTTTTAAAGTATGGACAAAAACACTATGGAAGTCATTGGGGTCCAAACTGGAGATGACAAATGAGTGAACTCATGAATCGAAAAAGTCTAAATTAATGAACAAACGTCTAACTCAAAAGAATGTGCAAAGGATGGCACAACATATAGGTAAATAAATAATGACAGTATTTTATTTTTTACGTTTTACTATCCCTTAAAATGTACTTTCACAAACTCATTAATTAAATGGGTGCAAATTCTACACAGCAGCCTCCTTTCCCTGCATCTGCTTTTTTTGAAGTTCAAGTGTGTTTACATTCTTTCTATCTTGACCTGCCATCCTAATACCATTGGGTCATGGTGTTTTGTTTGGTTTAGTTGTGTGTGTTCTCTGTATGTTGTTATTTTACACTTAGAAGCACCCCAAGAATGCCAGCGGTTGCCACCCACCTTCAGTATATATTTTACAAGGTCACAGGAGTTTCACTATTTAACAAAACCCCAAGTTTAAGGCTGGTGAATTTAATAGGAGTCATCGAGAGGCATTAAACCCCAGTGCACTGCTCTGTGTTCTGCCTCCAGCATGCTGCTTCAGTCCAAACACACATTCCAAAAGTTAACATAAATACATTCAATCAAGCTCAATGACAGTTGCACTCCCGCAAAACACAGACCTATTAAAACCAGTCTCTGGGATTTGATTCGTTGCTTCTAAGATTAGCGCTATGTCACTGAGTCTGTCCTTTAAGGATGTTCACTGTCATGACATTGCTGTTTGCCTCCTCAGACACAGGATAATCCTTAACTCATGATTTAAGTGGGTAAGTAGCCTTAAGTGTTTCCTTAAACACATGTAACATGTATGATACTTCTGTTTAAAAAAACAAAAAAAGCCTTTCATGACTGGCCATGAATCATCTACATCATTCATCATCATGGTGTGGTGAAATTGTTGAATGAAGTTGTTTTTGTTGTTTTATTTGCAATCAGAAAGTATTCTCATAGTTTCAGAAAATTACGGTTGAACCTCTGATGGACCTGGACCAGGAAGGTAGTCAGTTGCTGTCCATGCAGGGTCAGAAAGTTCTCGTATTTCACCAAATATATCATAATTTGTGTTCTGAAGACAAATTAAGGTATTTTTGGTTTGGAACGACATAATGGTGAGTAATACATTTAAAAAAAAAACTCCACCTGCAACAAATGCGTGCTGTATCCAACCGCACACATGCACCAGGATCACGTTAACCTGTTTAATTGCCAATTATATACACCGCATGGTTTACTTGTGAAGAGTTAATAGAAAACCGCTGTGAGAAAAACAACTCATTTCATTTATGAGAACGCTACATTGCTTTTAATGTTTACCATCTGCACTCAGGAGCAGTCACGCAGTTAGTGGTCAAAAATGTTGGTTGTTGCCATTGTTCTCATGTGAAAAGTAAACCATTACAGTGTTTTTCAAATGGTTCGCTGTTAATTTTGGAAATGTAAAGCGAAGCATATTTTGTGGCTTATGCTTATGATCTTCTAATGATCCTGTGAGAATATTTACACACAGTACGACTGTTGTTTCTGGAACTAAATAAAAATGAAAGCATGTTGCAACGATCTTGATAACCGATAAACCCAAATGTGTTGTGTTTGCGTTCTTTCATTTTTATTTTTCTTCACCACATGTTTCAGCAGGGTCAAACTTACCTCAAACACTAGAATTACACATTTATGAAAAGTTCATTTTTTTAAATTGTGGTAAAATATATAAAAAATTAAGTTATAATAATATCTGCCTGATTAAGTCAGAGGAACACGTTAACGGAATATTAAGGTTTCAAAATTACTATGAATATTTTTAAATATACAGTATGGGTGGGTCTTAACAGAACATGAGAGTAACAGTTATTATTTAAATATTATGATTGAAAATAAATGCCAGAATGATGCAGTTTTGATCAGACTTTTTTCCTTTAACATGGCACAGAGGTGAAACACTCTTGTTGGCCTGCCCAAGGGGATCAAGTCTGTGAAAGGGTTTGGTGCTCCGCAATGCCCCTGCTGTGTTTTTAAACCAACCAGAGCAGTGGTGCTCCACTGGTGTTCACTGTGTTCTCAATGAACCGTGGAAGTTTGGGGGTTTAATGGTGGTATGAGTTAAGAAAGCAAAGGGATGAGGAAAGAAAGCCCTCCTTTGTGCAAGTGGATGAGGGGAGAGTCCATCCATGACCTTCTACTCCCACCCCCGCCCCAACACCAGGTCTTGCTTTACTATCGTTTGGGCAACCAACTTCAAGTTAAATGGAGGACCAAGCACTAAAACCCCAAATATGTATTATTTTGAAATACATGAAAAGAACCCCATCTCAAACACTAATGTAAGTCTCTTAAAGGGTTAGTTCACCCAAAAATGAAAATTCTGTGATTAATTACTCACCCTCATGTCTTTCCAAACCCATAAGACCTTCGTTCATCTTTGGAACACAGATTAAGATATTCATCTGACCTTTCATAGACAATACAAATGAAATGATCCCAGGTCCAAAAACATAGTAAAAACGACAGTAAAACAGTACAAATGACGCTAGAAGTTTGCCCATTGAAAACCAAAAGAACATCATTTAACTCTTCTGTTCTCCTCCCCTGACTTCAGTTAATTTGTGTTCCAAAGATGAATGACGATCTTGACGGGTTTGAAACGATACGAAGGTGAGTAATAAATGACAGAATTTACATTTTTTGGTGAACTAACCCTAAGATGTTTTTGAGTAAAGGGCCTTATATTAGAAAGACTTGAATGGCCTTTAATTGCAACAGGACACTGAAGTCACAACGGCCATGTGATACTTTGTTTTCCTTTCCCCTCCACCTTAAATTAAAATGTGGGAGTTGGCAGTACTCCACTGCATGGCTGGTATAAAGGCCAGTATTCATAAGCTCACACACACAGATTGTTGAGGAGTGTAAACATCCTCAAGAAAATGTAAAATACTGGTTGTGAAAGTGAGAAGTGGTCCCTATTTTATGACAAGTAACTGTAGCCCTTGTGTTTCATGACTAGAAAGGATTTTGCAAATTAAAAAACAAAGTGTGGAAAGGGCAAATGATTAATTTTTAGGTTAAATATAACTTTAAATTTAATGTGTTTTAGTTATATCTAATATAATTTGTGATATAATAAATACTATGAACTTTGTTTTAGAATTTGTATTTTCTATTTAAGAGTTTCACACTAAATCAAAACTAATAGTGCATTAGTAGTGTCTGTCCCAAATATTTATTAACTTTCCGTGAAGGGAGAGGGGTGTGCAGCTTTCTAGCCTGGATTTATCTTGTCTTATCAGCCTAGTTTGGACATTCTGCCAAGGAATGGCACATCCAGCCTTACAAACTGGAGGAGTTGTGCACCTTCATTTTTGATATATTCCTGACAGCATTCCAGGAACAAATCAATGATATGGCTGTAGAGTATGAGAAATTGCTGAAGCTTATGTAGCCTATAGCAGAAAACCTGAACATAGATACCAGAGTATATGTTGCACAGTTAATGATTTTACATGAAACATTCAGAAATATTTAACATTATGAACGATGAAAAATCAAATGCTGGGTTTAAAGTATGTTTCCTTTTTGTATTAGCTAAACAGCACAGTCTCCAGCAGGTCACAGGTCTTGTCATGTTCTGTGTCAAAGTCAGGATGAGGATCTTTTTTAGAGAGCAGTGACAGTGGGAAACAGGTAAGAATGTAGACCAGCAGCCTTCCTGCTTATCAGCAGATAACCAGAGCCCTGCATGATCTGTTTCTTTCCAACCTGAGCGCTATTTACAGCTGGCCTTTCCTGAAAGTAAGCTGAACGCTATAAAAGCACCTCTGATGAAAGCAAAGGCATCTTCCCATTCCATAGCTTTCTAGATACTTGTCTGAAGTGCCGTATAAATTTACTTACAAGTATATTATTTTAATTTGTCGCATTAAATCGACAAAAACAATGTTAGCTTATTTTGCCGATTATGAGTGCTTTTTAATTGGGTATTCGTGCTTGAGTACAGCAGCATGGCAGGCCACATGTGTGGCGCAGACTGAAAATTGCTTTGATTTACGAAAATGCGCTTCCATGCGTATAGTCTAGGTTGTATTTTCGGGGTGTTGTTGTTACAGTGTTGTTTTAAGGTTGTGATTAAAGAGTGTTAAATGCTTAAATTTGTCATTTTTTTAACTGGATGTTTGTAAAATTGCTACCTTTTAATCTTGTGACATTTCATAATGTAGAGCACAGTTTACACCTGAAGACCGTTATGAATGGTGAATGATTTTACTTGCTTCTTCTATTCTAGCAATGCCAACAATGTTCTTTGAAATAGAAATAATATAAGTTGACCTCAGATCTACTTAAATGGTCTCAAGTGCCTGATTTTTCAACGCAGACAAACACAGCACTTCACAAAAACAAAAATGTATCTGTTGTGCCTTTCTTATTTAGTGAGAGACTCATATGTTCTCACTCCCATCACACCAATCACTGTGACGAATGTCAGATTAGGAATAAAGACACAGTCATATAACACCTTCCATCTTGTAGCATTTGAAGCACAAATGGTGCACAGCAACCATATAAATCTGGATTTTTAGCTGGCAGGAGTTAGATTTGGAACCAAAACATTTCAAACCACAATATGTTTCATGTGACTGCTTTCCCAAAAGTTTCCCAAAAACAAGTCAAAAATGACAGATTTGGGTTATACATTTTGGTTATGAAGCCAAACGCTAAAATGCTACACTTACTGTAGATGATTTTATTTTGGAAAAAGTTGTTTAAACCGCATTGTCTGTCAGTAAATTGTTTTATGCAAATAAATTAGCAATCATATGTAACGCTTTTAATGTTTATTTTGGAGCAGTCTTTCCTCCCACTTAGTTTGAAGAAGCAGAAATTTTAATACCGCATTTTTAGCCAGGCCACTCACCTTTGTTGGTTTTGGCACTCATTGGGTGCTTATGGTCTTATTGCTTTGGCTTCTGTTTGAGAGCACCCACTCAGTTTTGTTTGCTTTTAAATCTTTAGCAGTGGAAGTAGCTAACTGAGAAGCCTTATAAATGTCTGTCAAGTGAATGACTCTTATCTTCTGATACTTTCCTTGTAAACGTACTCTGGCTGCTTTTTTAGTGAGAGTTAACCCCTTTAGGTCACCCTGACATGTGTCCCTTTGGTTAGCATCAAGGCAGTGGGGTTAATTCTATAAGGCATGCTTCCAGATTCATTGCTCTCCCCCAAACCTCATGACTTTCCCTATAGAGTCTAACTAGCAGTAAGCTGCGTTTCCCCAATCTTTTGCAAGTGTCACACTTCAGATGATTTATAGGTTCCCTGCACCTCTTGTAGGTCCCTGTGGGCTGATGTAATTTGATGACTTGTGCATGGAATGCTGTAGTGAACCAATGGCTGTCCTTCCTCTACTTTTATCACAAAACGGGGCTAAACTAGGCTTAAAACATTACTGGGGTGATGAATTGGCTGCGATTTATTGTAAAGGAAAGATCAAAGACACTATCTTGGCTGGATTCATTTAATGGAAGTTGGGGTGGTGAAATCTGGCACAGGAACTGAATCAAAACTCTTAGTAATAAGGCCTCTTTTTTATGAATGACCAAAACTAATTGACTTTAATCAGTCGAGCTTGTTACCATCTGCCTTTTTTTATAACAAGATATGGGGTCAAGAGGTTAAAGTATTATTAAAGCCTTGTGCCATGTGCCTTTTGCCACTGCATCTCGTTTCTTGATGGACACTTTTGGCAGCATGCGTATGTTTTGCTTATAACCTTTGTGTATTTTATTATTCATTAAAGACCAATTACTTCTGTCTAAAAGCTCTGCCATTTTTTTTCTAATTCTACACAAACAGCCTTGCGGTCAGACATCCTACATTAATAATGTAAAGGAGCACAGACTTCGAAGGAAAATATTATTGTTGGAATAGAGTTTTAAAGTTATTATTTCTCCCAAAAATGAAATACAGAATCTCATTCCATCTGTTTTTACAAGACTGAAGGTTTGTTTGATTCTTCTGTCTAACAAAACTGCTTACTTTTGCATGCTGGTGTCTTAGTTGATAAATATTTAAGATATTATATTTAAATATCTGTCATACAGATCCAAATACTCAGACATGCAGTATGTTTGACAAATTTGAAAACATTGTATATCTGCAGTAGTTTTTTTTTTTGGTAAATAATAGACACAGTAATTCATCAAACTGTTCTTTAGAAGTGTTTGAATGCTGATAAAAAAATAAGAAAATATTTAATTTTCTCTTAAGCTCCAAATCAGCATATTAGAATGATTTTTTAAAAGATCATGTGACACTGAAGACTCGAGTAAACAATGTTGAATTAAATAGATAAATCTATATTAAAACAGAAAATATGTATTTAAAATTGTAATAATATTTTTTTTTTCCACCTTGGTTAGCATTAGAGATTTTTTCTATAAAAATTTAAAAATCTTACAGACACATGTATTTAAGTTTGTTTTTAAATATAGTTCTTTTATTTCTAAGTTGACTTAATCTAGTGTTTGGACTTGCATTTTTGTTCATTCTTCTAAGGTCAACACGTGACTTAGAGCTCCTGCTTTTAGTTTCTAAGCTTTAATCTCTTTCTTGCTCCCTTGAGAAATAGGAATATGGCCCTTGACCTTCCCACTTCCACTTGCCACAATTTATATAGAAGCACTAAAGGTAACATGTGTCCTGGGCAGAATTCATTGCAGAGTGATGTTACATAGTCTTATTGTCACATGGGAGCCTCTGTTAGTAACATTTTTTTTTCAAACTGCCTTGATTTATAAAATATTTCTCCTCACATTTAGAGAAAACATGCATCCTTGTATCTCAGAAATCTTTTCATCCCACAACATAATAAGATAACACAGACATTCTTTGGAAAACAGAGAAACTTATAATTCATCTTGACTAAATAACCAACTACTTTACTGAGGCAGGACAAGACCCCCACTGTAAGAAATGCTCTCTGTTTGCCAAAGGACAACACAGACAGATGGACATTCTCACAGCTCCATTAGTTTTGTTCTATCTCAGAGTTTTAAACTTGGGGGAGCTGGTGAATACAGTTTTAGTGAGAAAAAACAGATTCAATCACAACAGAAGCATAAAATTAATTTGACATATCCCATTCTGTCTGATTTTGAATTTTTTACCGTTTAGTCATCTTTTTTTATTATTGGCGTTTCGGATGCATTTAATATATGTATTTTATTGTTGCCTGTTTCAGACACAGATTTGAAAAGGAATCATAATCTAAACAGATAATAGAGTAAATCTCAATATTTTGTATTTTGCGAAAAATATTGTCCATTTACTGTCCCACAGTATTAAATGGTTTTTTGTGCACCTATTTTTTATTTTTAAAAATTAGGACACACATTTCCAGACTGACACGGTACAAATGCACAAAGATGAATAACGTTCGACTACTTCTGTCCTGATTCCATAAAGGGGAGGGTCTCTCTGCTTTTGTCTGAACTACAGTGGGAGGGTTAAATGCATGGGTACCTGTGGATGCGAGTCCAGCTTTTTGTGTTGTTCTCAAAAGAAGATGCTTCACAACATGCTGTGCATATTTATGTATGGGCTTTTTCAGTTATTTCGATCCAGTGGAGGAAATAAGCTCACACAAAACATATGTGTTTTCAACCACCTCTGGATGTGGTAAAAGTAGACAAGCTCTGAAGATTTTACACCACATTTACACTTGTACTCAGCGTTGTCCACTTGTAACGAAAATGCATGTTAAAACCAGGTGTAAACAGGGCCTGGTATCTGGCTCCCACACCTTGGAGACCAAATCAGACCAACTTGCACTATAGGGTGACGCAGAGGAGAGGATCTGCTGAATAGGGTCATTATTTTAATTTTGTTTGCACACAGAAAGAATTCTCTTAGTTTCAGAAAAGTTACGGTTGATGTCACATGGATTATTAAGCTCTCCGAAAGCTTAAAAAGTTTCATTTTTTGGATAAACTATCCCTTTAAGTGCTGACTGAGCAAACAGCTAAGATCTTGCTTTGAGTTTATATAGCACATGTTAAATTACTGGACACAGTAAACTAGTCAGAGTGTTAAAGAAGTGTCATTAATAGAGTTTATGTAAAGTCCACAAGGCCAAAAGTTCCCATTTAGTTGAAAAATTAGATCCTCTTTCTTGATTTAAACCTTCATACAGCTTTAAATCATCCTGAAGGGTTGGATATTCAGACTCTTAACCTGTGAATGCCTGTGAAATCGAAAAAATGCAGCTTTTCTTGGGCAATCTAGAACATTGAACATGCAATTCAAAACTTGACAGTGGAAACGTCAGTGTATTAAAGAGTTTTATGGTTTGTTAGATGGAGATCTGTTTCCCTCACAAATGTAAATGACTGTCGTTGAACCTGCATTCGTTCTTCTGTATTTCACGTCATGAAATGTTACACAAAACACTGCATGGATTCCATTTCTGTCGTCCAATAAACGCGAATACTGTAGTGCTGTACT
Organism: Enteromius anoplus; assembly: GCA_032359395.1. NCBI lineage: Eukaryota > Metazoa > Chordata > Actinopteri > Cypriniformes > Cyprinidae > Enteromius > Enteromius anoplus. The sequence continues at coordinate 13,912,326 of JAUMHG010000067.1, read as the reverse complement.
TTTAAGGCAAAGTCTGAATCCTGCAATAATGAAATGCCAGTCACATTTAGATATACGTTGCTTGTCCTGTTAACGTTATCCTTTACGAGTACATGTTTATCAGCTGCAGACAGTGCAGCGATGCTGCCTTGTCGTAAAAGAACGCTTTGAATGCTTCACATTGACGCAGACCAGGCCTACTCCTGTCAAACTCTCTCAATTTGAGCTGTTAATTATACAGCGCTGTGTAACTGTACATGAGCAAGCCATCGGCTCTGAGAGAGCTAAATGATTTTACTCTGGATGTGCCGATCCTGATCTACCCACTGACCACAGTCACAACTTTAAGGCCACACTGAAAGGAAAATATATTGAATAAGACTTTGAACAATCATTCTCTTTATAATTCCCAGTGAATGGGCACTTGTGGTTTTGATGCCAATGTTGGAGCCAGTCATGGGTCTTTATATCTCTTTTATAGGCAAATGGTTCTGTAGCTGCATTGTGTGTTAGACACAGAATCTTTCCAAAATGTACTTTATATTCCCATTCACACTCATCTGGAAGCAGAAAGGGTAGGAAACATAAACTTTGCATACAACATTTATGCCAGCACCCAAGAACGTTGCTTGCAGGCCACAAACCGCTTGGTAACTAAAAAGGCGAATGCTTAAATGGAAAGAAATATGAAATTTCTTGGGTGGAACAGTGCATCATGCACTGAGAGTCATTCAAATAAAGAGCTATTTTGTTGGCTTGTTTCAAAACCCAGTAAAGCATATGCTTAATCCAGCATTCCTTTAAAACTAGGCTCATGTAACGGCATTTAGGCAGGGGCCGATATAAGCAGTTTAACTTTGAGATCCAAATCTGTGGAGCTTAGCCAGGGAAGACACTGTTTACTGTTTAAAACCTCCAACAGCTCAAGTACAAAGTGACATGAAATCTAAAACTAGTAGATCTTTTTATTAATATGTAATAAATGTTATACATGAAATGGATTTAAAATAACATTTAATTAGCATTTTTTAGGAAGCTATTCGAACACGGGTCATACCTGATTTATCTTCTCATAATTAACATAGTCCTACTTCTTGTATCATTGCTTATAATATTATAATTGTACACTACTGTTGTACTTTGTACATGCAACATTATAGTTTAATTGTATGTATACAAAAAACAAAAACAGATGCTGGATATTGTGTCCACAATATTTTCTCATTGAAGGCTCTGGGATTAATAACGTTTCTAAGTTTCTCACTTTTATTAAAATTATTACTTTGTTGTGGCCTTTACGTGCATGTAACTCGATAAGATGATCTTTCCAACATGACTCTATACACAAAATGGTATGACTGGTTATTAAAAAAGTAAATAATATTCATATGGCACAATTACAATCAAGATCAGTGACACAACACCCTTGTTTGTTTGTTTAGCAGCCAATCGTTCTCAAGTTCTAGTCAGTCATATTGTGTGGTGCTCTGCTGTGATAATGAAGTCATGTACAGTCAAAACCATAATATTATTTAATTCTGCCTTCTTGGTTTGCAGGCAATCTGTAATTAATGAGTTTGGTTTTGTGGGAGAGGGGGGAGAGATAGAAATGATGAAAGGCAGCAGAACAGTATAGTCTTTGTTCAGTGTTTTGATGCTCTGTACATTCCTTTTCTGTATGACACTAAAGACCCCGATCAGCGTTTTTCCCTCCGCCACCCATCATCTTCTGTCTCCTTCCATCTGCTTTTCCTTTCCAGGTTCCCCTTAATCCTGCACCATACATTCCATGCAGGCACATCGGTCAGTTTAAAGACCTTTATGGAGCTCATAGTCTTTGAGTTATGATCCATATTTTTTTCAGTAGCTGAAGATTCCCAGGATGAGCAAGGAAGAAATAGGAAATATAAGACCTATATATTTGTTTTATTTAATGTGTTTTAGCAGTTACAGTTGTGCTCACTTTTTTAACCCTTCATGTGCATTAGGAATGTGCAATGTGTGATTTGACGGTCAAGTAATAATTGCACTGTTTTATCTTCAGCGTTATGTGTGCGCGAGATGCTGGTAGACACTGTTATTGTCAGCCTTTAAAGATTTTGGACTATTGTCTAGCCATACACTGCACTTAATAGTTTGGTTTCCTGTGCTACATGATCATGAAAACCTATTTTTTACATTCATTTTTAAGCTTTGGGGATATTTTAAGCCGTTGTTTCTGAGTTCTGTCAGAGACGCATTTGCAGGTGAAGACAGTGCATATATATAGAGAACAGGAGTTCGACTTTTAGATTATTGCATGCAACGTCATAGATAGGTCAAATTGTTGCAGATACTGGCTGCATGGTTCCTGTACTCCACGAGTTTCCTGTCCCTCCCTATAATCTGTCAAAACAGCTTGCTTTGCTCTTGGATCTAGTCAATGAGAACTGTCTGCAGAGAATACAGATGTGGTAATGAGTTGACCAATTTACTTCCATCTCAATTAGGAACGTCCTGTCTTATCTATCCTCAAAAATCCAAGAAAGCAATGTTGCATCTGCAAACTGTTGCATATTCCCTTGAGACAACAGTGAACATGGGGCAAAATGATATTCATCTGAGCAAATTATAGCAGGATATCTCTGCCGCCATGAGGCTGTATGAGATAAGGCAGCCTGTGCCAGTCTTCTTATTTTACAATGAACTCAGCATTTCTATATAGCCTAGTTTCCCATTTGCCTTGAGTTGCCTTGTTTAATCAATTATTCATACACAGCTTCAGTTAACAGTTATAAGTTACTTAGCCAGTAGAGAGATCCTTGATGCTTTTGCATGATGCAAGCAGGGGTGAGCAGCAATAATTGTTAGGTTTTTAGCATTTACTTATTTATTCCAATTATATTCCAGACATATTAGCTGACATAGAAGCATGACAGAGTACGTAGTTTGCGTCCAGCAGATACTCTCCAAAATGATGCTACGTGATGCTACAGTGTCGAATTGTTTAATAAAGTCATTATTTTTTATAATACCTTTCATACTTTTCTTGACCTTGACAGTGTTATTTTCCTGGCCGTCGATGGGACAGTCAAAAGCCTCCTGGTTTTCATCTAAAATGTCTTAAATTGAGACAAACAATGCTTTTATGTGTTTGGAACAACATGCTGATTAATGACAAAATGTTCATTTTGGGGTGGAGTAACCCTTTAAGCATTGTACAAATAAAGTATAAGTATAAAATATAACAGAGCCAGATAAGGTTAAATTTAGAAGGTGCCAAGTAATATCTAAAATAATATATGGATTTAACACAAAGTTTTAATTGAAGTTATTCAGAACAAGACCCAGACTATTAGTTTGCTTTCTGTGTTTTGTTAAAATTGCTCTCCTCCTACTTCTTGTAGAGAATTCTTAAGTAAGGATGACCAGTTTTACAAACAGTGAAAGAAATGTCCTTTTGGACAGAAAGACATAGAGCTTGAATGTTTTTGGTTTTCTCTTCCTGTCCATTCCTGTCATCACTGGGCCACAGCCTGAGCAATGGAAGAGGGTTACGTCTTATTTGATTTAGAGTGTGGGAGTCTTGTTACACAAAACACACACACGCACACACGTTAGACCTCAGGCTGAAATGATCAGATTCCACACAGAGGCTTTGGAATGAAGTATAGGACCTGTTTTCTATTAACCCTGATCAAGAGGGCAGTGTCATGAGTCTTCAGGGTGAACCAAGCTACCTGAACCCCATAGAGATCCCCTGTGTCAACTAACAGTGTGATTGATCTGCTTCTGTTCCTGCTTAAAGTGAAAAAGGTTTCAAGAATGGAACGTTATAAAAATTAACACAAGTATTTTCAACATTGATTATAATAACAAATGGGTTTTTAGCATTAAATCACCATATTAGAATGATTTCTGAACGATTTGCTGAAAGTTCAGCTTAGCCAGCATGGGAATAAACTAGAAAATACACAAATAGAAAACTTTACAAAATAGGAAATTTTACAGTGTTACTGATTTTTGAACTGAACTATGCTGGACGTTGAACTACTCTCAACCTACCAAACTAAGCTCTTGAATGACTGTGACAGCTCAGCAGTAGTCGAAGATGTAACATATTGTTTTTTTCCACTAGGGGGAGACAGATTTTCAAGAGAGCGAATGAAGCAGATGATCAGTGAGGCACTTGTAATTACACACATTTATGAATGCATTTGTGAACGTTTTGAATATATTTCTTCATTTTACCTGTTTAAATCAAACAACTATATATATGTATGTATATAT
>JAUMHG010000067.1:13891389-13906468 GCA_032359395.1 Enteromius anoplus | reverse complement strand
TATGATATGATATGATATGATATGATATGATATGATATATGATAAGATAAGATAAGATAAGATAAGATAAGATAAGATAAGATAAGATAAGATAAGATATGATATGATGTATGATATGATATGATATGATATGATATGATGTATGATAAGATATGATATGATATGATATGATATGATATGATAAGATATGATATGATATGATATGATATTTGATAAGATATGATATGACATGATATGATATGATATGATATGATATGATATGAAATGATATGATATTTGATAAGATATGATATGAAATGACATGACATGACATGACATGACATGATATGATATGATATATGATATGATATGACATGATATGATATGTGCAAGAGGTGCATGTTTTTCCGTCTTTCTGTGTCTTCATTGAGTGACAGAGGGGGAGAACGGGGAGCTGTGATTCAAGCTGGCAGAGTGGAAACCTAAAAGCCTGTGCTGGACATTATGATGCTTGCAATCTGGTATCTGACATGATGGGGACATGAAACACAAGCTGCTGAATTACCCATCATCCTCTACTACCCTCATACAATTATTCTCAATTCTGTGCATACTAAACAAAATAGGCCCTCTGAACAATATTAAATGTATGTCATTTGATTTAAATAGATCTGAAGGAACTTGAGGAGATCCTGTCCATGAACACTTCTTGAATGCAATTCAGTTCAGCCATAAACTATGACCCAGGCAATGACCCATAATAACTTAATTGCCCTGTAAGCCATTTCATGTGAGTAGTGGGGCATTTCCAGACCACCATCATGTGTTTTTACCTGGTGAGGTCACAGAGAAGAGGAAGTCACATTGAACATCTGGAAAAAGTACTCCTTTTTCAAAAAAACTGACGTTTAGACTGTGTAGGAACCAGATGAGATTTTCATCCTCCTGTTGGAAATTCTGCTGTGTTACAACAGACAATACCTTTATATTTGCAGAACAGGGATAGTAGAAAAAGCGAAGAATTCAACTTTATCTGAGGTTAACCACACTGTGGTAAATTTAATAAAATCCAGGCCTATAAATGTGACCGTTTCAGTCAGTTTTTTATAAATTGGTTTCAACCGCATCTGAAACAAATAGGCTGACGTTTGTGTTGGCCTGAGAGAAAGTTTCCGTCGGTTTCACGATTTCAGACATTTAAAACTCTGTAGCAAAGCTGCCAATAATTCAAAGCTGTCAATAATTTCCAGACAGTTGTAGATGGTGCAAGACTGTGTCCATGGCAACAAGCCTGAGACGAGAGAAGAGAGCATCTGGCAAGTCAACAGGTCCATGAGTGGTAAAAACATGGGATGGAGGGGATGGTTAGGATGAAGTAGCTATTATAAATAATTTCACACATAACTAATTTGACCATTCCACTACACTACATTTTCAGGTTGTGATGGATGCATCTTGCATCATCAGCTGGTAAAAAAAAAAAGTTCTTAAAGTGATTCACCGTTCTGGTTCCTCTGTATTGTTAAAGTTGTGGTGTGCATTATTATCATTATGGCTAGTGTCACTTTTTAAAAAATATATTTTTTACCACTGCCCACGTCTCACTTTTTTCTGTCCAACATTTTGTGTAAATGGCCTCTATAGAGTTCCAGAATTTATTATATTTGGAGTATTTGAGATGTTTTTTTGCAAATACTCTCCTGCTTTGCATATATCCGAAGCCTTGGAAAAGATCAAACAAAATTGCACACTTAGTATTCACTAACATCCCCCGTTTTAATTACAAATCTCTAAGGAAATAAAAATCAATTTCCTGCCCTTTAATCTTATCCTATCATTCTTTCTCTCTCTCTCTTTCTCGATGTCCACTGCTGTCCTGTCCCATTACATCACTGGTGTCATCTCTCTGATAGGGATCTCAACTCAAAGAAAGAGAAATGATTAAAAACAAAAAAACATAAGAAGAAATTACTAGGCTGAGTAGTTCTGAGGTCAGGGAAATGTTGTTTGGCTGACTATTAAATTGCAAACAATGGAAAATGTAATTATTCACTGAATCCAGTTGGATTTAAAGATGCTATCTAATTGGTCGAGAAGAATCAATATATGCGGATTAAGTCATCCGAAGGCACAGGATGATGTCAGCTTTACCTTAGTGAGTCATGCTTTGTGTTGGAGTAAATCATAAGAGGAGTGTGTTGATATGTTTTTAATGGGCTGATCGTGGGTGAAATAATGAATATTTCAATGCAAAAAGCAGGTGTTTTTAATCTCAAACCATTTACAGTGAACGTGTGTGGTCCTCAGAGAGCGAGACTGTGCTTCCAGTTACTGTCTAATTTCTGTCACACCTCAGTGGGATTTGATTAGGGGTTTTATTCATTATGCTTCCACTGTTCCCTTCCCCTAAGATCAATACACAGACAGCACCTGTAGACAAATGCAGAATCACATGCGAGTCTCTGGGATCCGGATCCTAAGTGGTGTGGCATGCTTATTATTCTGACTTTGTCTAATTAATACAAAATAATTCTTTACAAATGATTAGCAGCGTGAATCAATAATACTTAATACTTATAATAATACTTTTGGACCATACTGTATCCAAAAAAGACTATGCTGCACTGATGCCTAAATTATATCATCACTTCTCTTGTTGTGATGATGTTCCCTTTCTCTTTCCAGTCAGGAGCACTTGCTGACTGAAGATCGTTCTTGTTCCTGTCAGAGCAATTTGGCTTGAATTAAATTGCAGTGCAGTACAGAGACACACCCCTTGCTTGAGTTCACCCCTCCCTAATAAATGTATTTAGACCTTCTAGCTTTCTGACATCCCTTCTTTTTTGTCTTCTTTTGTTGCATTCTTTGTGGACATATGTCTGGTTGACATCATACACTGTAGGTTGGCTATAGAATTCTGTAGCAGAAGTGCTGGTTCACAAAGTGACACATGCAGTTTATTCATTATGAAAAGGGGATATAATATCATTTTGATTAGGTAAAATTTAAGGGAGATATTTGGGAAAAATATGTCTCATTGTGTAAAATTAATATAATATATTTTTATATATATATATATATATGTATGTATAAATTACAGGTTTGGCAATGTCTGCAATATATTTGTTCACTTTTTTTACTTTTAATATTATAATATAATATAGTACATTATCCAAGCCTCTTATAATTAATGTATATGTATGCAAAATAATATGATATAACGCTGTTCTATGAACCATAGATGGAAATATTATTTATTTTAGAAAAATACAGTACTGTATAAAGTAAAGTAAAGCAACATAAATAAATTGTACAATATTTTCCCAGTTTTATTATTTGTCATAGTACAATAAAATATGATTACATTTTCCACACACTTATCCGAAATAAATATAATATATATTTTTAAAAGATCATATAGCTTTAGTATAGCACTATAGTACAGTTTGTTTTGCATTATTATTACTCATATTTCTTAATAATATTCTACCGTTAGCCTATTTTTGATATTATAGTAAAGTAAATTCTAATCCCTGTCTTTTGTAATTCTTTTTGTCATCTACAGTTTGAGTTGGAAAACACCCGTCCTCTATTCTGCATGGACACCTGCAGTAAAGCACAAAGAGTTAACGCCCGACGTCCTTCACAGTGATGGAGAAACGCTGGCCCACCGTGCTCTGCCACTTACCTCGTCCAATAGCAGCGCTGGAAGACGACGTCATGCAGTAGGAGGGGTGCTGCTGCTGATGCTGCTGAGCTCTTGTATCCGAGGAGCAGCAGGCACAGAGCAAAAGAGAGGGAGGTGAAAAAGAGGATACCAGGGAGAGAGTAAGAGACAGAAAGAAAGAGAGGGGGGAGATAGTGACAACACCTCATCAAGGAGAAGAGGTAAGTGTGATCATCACAAAATCAGATGAGAGGAGACTTGCTTTGCTCTGATGATTTGCTCAGTGATTTGACTTGCATTGTTTATTAAAAATGATAAAGGTTGCCTTTGAGTTAAGACTAAATGTGCCGCACCAGAGGTCTAGAAGGGAACTCAGTGTTCTTATAGCATGCTCTGTCTGCCATCTATAATGTATGCGAAGCAACTTTATCTGCATTAAAATAGGAATGTATTGCAATACCCGAATCTGTGTGTATACGCAGCGATGTGTTAAAAGATGACATAATTGCACTAGATTATGTCATTCCAAGGCAAGAGTCAGTAAGCAACATTTTGCACACATAAGCACTAACTGCAGTGATTAGGGTTGGACTTTATTACTTATTATTGTGTTTTGTTTTAATGTAGTCATTTGAGAGTGGATCTTTAGACAGACGTTATGGGTATTTGCCATTTGGGGCAATAATTATATAAAGCTGTCGTATAAGTTTTTCTTGTAACAGATATGGGAGAATATAGTGACAAACACAGTAACTGAAAAGTGGTGCAAAAAAACCACATATACGAAAAAAGGTTTAAAAGTAGTGTGTGTTTATGTATGAACAGGGCAGGGCAGTCCTTTTCTCTTTGTGATGTGTCTCCATATAACCTGTCAAGGTTATATGTCAGTTTTACTCGTGGTTTTAGGATTTCTGTAATGTCAGATGTTTATGGTATTCTAAAATTGTTTCTGATAAGTGGCAGCTTTGATGCAGAGTAACAATACAGAGATTGTGCGTGACACTCCCTGCTGCTCCTCATCTGAATTCATGCTCCTCTCTCACCAAGTGTCCCGCCACATCACAACAAGCTCCTTTCAGACATCTCATGCACACAATGGATCTGCATTTGACTTTTTTTAAATGTATTAAATGCACTGTATTATTTTAATTAATTTGTTTGTAATTCATATGTTTCAAACCATTTACTTCAGACCAGATTGTTTTATCCTTGTCCATTGGACTACACACACTTTCCTAATCCTCTCTTTCTCTCTCTAAGCAGGACAGAGTGAAAGGTTGTAAACTACACACAATACTGCATAAACATGACCTTGGCAGGTAAGTTACAAAAGTCCTCCCGGATCTCCAAATTCCAAAGCCTTTATAGTCAAATTCAATATTTGAAGGGCTCCCCTGCAGGCTATGATTTTTCTTCTTGTACTTCAGCTGAAATGTTAAAGGGTTACTCCACCCCAAATTGACTGCCAAGTAATAAACACTGTCAAGGCCCAGAAAAGTATGAAAGACATTGTCAAAATTGTCCATCAGTGGTTCAATAGTAAAGTTGCGCAAAACTACACAAATACTTTTTTGTACTCAAAGAAAACAAAAATAAATACTTTATTCAACAACTCGTCTCCTCTGCGATACCAAAGCACCATTTTGGAGAGTAGAGAGTAGATGTTTTCATGTGGTGTGGCTGACACATATATTGCAAAATTTGGTATAATTATATACATTTTAAATACACGTAATTTATTCGTAATAAACTGGTTTCCAAAACACTCCCCCACTCTCTTATTGGTCAAGCCAGCATTCAGCCCCAATAATCACATCATTGGTTGATTTTGTGAGAGACCTGCCTTAAAATTTTCTAATGGCTAATTCTGTTGTTCTGTTTTTTTATTTAAGCATTTCATAGATAGACGACATAATACAATATTTTTTTTAACTTATCTGATATTTCTCTTCATCTCCCAGCATATCGAAACAAGGTGAAGGAGCTCCCTCTAGTGTCACTGTTGTGCTCCTGCATCAACTCACAGCCTGCAGAAGATCCCACATACAAGGCTGAGGGTAAATAATAAAACATTTCTCGCTGCTATTTGGACACATCTCTACTACTATAATACAGTGAACAGAAATATATTATTCTCACAATACGCTATGTGTGATCATTCTTGAAGATGTTGTGGATCTCAGCTGGTGTGTGATCAAAGATATGGAGGTCATTGAGCTAAACAAACGGGCCTCGGGCCAGGCATTTGAGGTGATCCTGAAACCCCCCTCTTTTGATGGCGTGCCTGAGCTTAACACATCCATGCCCCAGCGTAAGGACCCCTCACTGGAGGAGATCCAGAAGAAATTGGAAGCTGCTGAGGAGAGGCGAAAGGTTGGAATTTACTTCCCAAAAAAAACACTCATACCTTCCCCCTCTCTGGTCTGATTTTGATGCTGAAACATTAGATTTTTCTCCAGTTTCAGGAGGCTGAGATGTTAAAGCATCTTGCAGAGAAGAGGGAGCATGAGAGAGAGGTTATCCAGAAGGCCTTTGAGGAGAACAACAACTTTATTAAGAATGCTAAAGAAAAGTTGGAGCAGAAGATGGAGGCCAACAAAGAGAACCGCGAGGCTTTGCTTGCCGCCATGCTGGAGAGACTACAGGAAAAGGTACAAACTACCTGTACAGGGCTGTAAAGTACTTAATTACAGCACTTAGTCAATATGAATTGCTTTATTTTTTAAACAATAGTAATAGATAATTTAAAGATTATTTCTGATGAGAGTGTATATCATATGACGATGCATAGCTAAAACAGTCAAATTTACTTAAATTTTGTTTGTTTTTACTTAAAAAAATAATACTGAAATATGAAAAAACTAAATCTTGCACCTTCATACATATAATTTTATTATATAAATTCAAAACCAATTAGAAGTTAGGGGTTTGTATGATTTAATTAATAACAAAAAAAGTGTCATATGCTTACCTAGGCTGCCTAAAAGTAGTAAAAATATATTTAAAAAATAGTTCTAGGATAATGTAATATTTTGAAATATTATTAAATATTATTATATAATATTAAAACTTTTCTGTTTTAGAATTTTTGAAAATGTAACTTATAATTTCATGAAATATAATTTAAAATAGTTTAAAATATAAAAACCAGTAATAGTAAAAATAGTCATATTATTAGAATGTTATTTTCTTTGTAACATTATAAATGTCTTATAAAAGTAAGACATTTATAATAAAAGTAATAATATAAGTAATAATTTCTTTTTATAATATATTGAACACAATATAAAATATTATATATTTAAAAATATATTTGAATATATTTCAAATTATTTATAAATTAGAAGATAAAAATAATAAAAAAGTGTTGTGTCACTTTTTTTGTGACAATTACACATTCAATGGGTTCCTGGCCTTTGTGCATCTGAGTCCCTTCTCAGTCTAATTATAGAATCAGTATGAATATTGAATTAGAAAGGGGTGGATTGTTTCTCCAGTTTGTTTATGCCACTGTATTAAGCTTCCCTCAGGCCCTCTAATACATGCATGAACACAGGTCGAGCAGGTTTTCTTTTGTGTGTCTGTTTAGGACAAACACGCAGAGGAGGTGAGGAAGAACAAAGAGCTGAAAGAGGAGGCCTGCCGGTAGAGGAGCAACTGCTGCACAGGACTGTTTTGACTATAGTCAAGGGAGATGAAGAGAATATAAAGCAAACTGTAGCCAATACATCTCAAAAAAGGGGACATATTGGACATTGATAATGACAATTTGCAACACACCAAGCCTTTGTGGGGTGTAACAACATTAAAACTACTTGATATTATTAAAAACAGAAAGATATTGTCTAGATGACAATGCAAGGTGCACTAAGGGTACGTTGCTTGGTAGAGCCCGGAAGGTTACTTTACATCCTTAGTAATGACATTAAGAGGACAGAAAGAAAAAGTGATGAAGAGATGCTTTTGATAACCAATACAGATGAATATGTTAACATAAACTACATCTTAAAATCACTCTTCACTAATGACAGTTTCACAAAAGCATCTTTTTCCACATGTGCCATCTAATGAGGCTTTGGCTCATGCTTCTTTAATTATCATTTGATATTAATATTCAATAATCAATAGGGTTTCATAGAACCTCATGCACGCTTATACAATATATTAAGCATCTGTAATCAGGTGGCTAGAGGTTTATCTATCACATTATCTACCACATTTCCAGTTGTGACGATGTGGGGGTAAAAATATGATCAAATAAATATATTCGTTTTAGATGCCTATGAATCCAAAAGCTCATAACCCTCTCAGATACATTAAAAGTGGAGCACAGTGACACTTTAAGCACAACTCAGAAGCACATTTAGCTTTTTTTCCAATCATTATATTTGTATTGTGATGCTCATCAGTAGGAAAACACATAGCGGCGTCTCGGAAATGAAGAATGATATCACTCAGGTGTGAGAGAGAGATCCTCTTTGGATTTGGGAAATAGTTTTAGATATGAATGGTGCACTTTGCTTTGGCATGTCACTGAGCTTTATTCTAGTCATTGATTTTACTCATTCTATACGAAGAAATAGAAGTTTGACGTTGGTGTCTGCAGCATCAAAAAAGAGCCGTTGTATGTGCAATGATGAGAATTGATGTTAATCGTCGAAAATGGAATGTAAATGCTCCCTGTCTTTGTAATTTCCAGATGACTAAGTTCTCCAGTTCGTGTTAAATAAATGCTTCTCTTAACTAAACCAATGATCTTCAGGTTTTTTGTGGTTTTTTTTGCATTTTATCTTGTCTTATCCATACAGTTATTGCACTGATACAAACCATTATGTAGCAAAACTAAAAAGAAAATGTTGTATTTTATTCATCGTGATAATAAATATAAAGCTGTTCAAAAGAGTGCCACAGTAATACTGTACGTACAGTATAAGCAGATTAGATACACAATATATATTACATTAAGAGTACAGAACTAATTCTGAGGCACAACAACAGGTAGAATGCATGTACAGCCCAAACTAATTACTTTAGTCTCCAGCTGAAGGGTGTAGTTCGTAGCATTTCTTTTCTTCACTCTCTTTAAGACGTTGATCTGATAGAAGATGGGTTTCGATTCCAGTCCCACGTCTTCCTCACCATCTTTGGTTAAACAGCCTGTTTTTTCACATTTTGCCTCAGAGATCATGGATGGGATTCGTGAATCGTCATAAGAGTCTCTAAATTGAGAGATTAATGAAAATTAGCCAAAATTTATGTATTTTATGCACGAGACCCTCTGCATATCACACATGTGAGATTAAAGTGAGCAACTATATTGATTTATCAGATCACAGACTCACTCGGAAGTCCATGGTGACAAAGACCTGTTTGGAGACGGGGGGACAATCATTGAGAGGCTCAGAGATGGATCCAAGATGACCCACTTTCCTTTCTTCTGACACTTTGATTTTCTTTTTCTTTTACACTTTTTCTCAGAAGACGCATGGTTTAATAACAGGGCAAGTAGGTATAACAGCAGCACAGATCTGAAAACCTGAGGAGACGGAGACCAAGAGAAGTGCAGCGTGTTTGCATGAATGGTTCATTTGCCTAAGCATAGAAACTCTTAATTTTTAATGATAAGCTTCATTTTTTAGGTCACTTTAGACACTTCTGAGCTGAGATATTCCGGGCTGATGAATTCAGTATCAGTTCAAGTGAAATGTCACCCAGAAAAAAATGAATCAAAAGTTGACAACAAGCCTTAGCAAACTTTTTCCCTGCAAGTCACATTCAAGTAGATCATTTCTTGCTTAAAGTAAAAAAAAAAAAAAAAAATCATTTAAGTTTAATTAACTTGTGTGAGAAACTCACCAATGAGAGCTGCATCTTCAGAATAAAAATGTAAGTTCCCTGATAGATCTTCAGAGCTGGTCCAGCGAGTGTCTGAGCCCTGCATCTAATCTTCCTCTGTTTATATGGGCTAGTGAGAAAGCCTCAAACTTCCTGATATTGACGTATAGTGAGAAATCTAGAGTAATATTGATAGTCATCTTGTGATCATTGAACTCGCTGACAGTGAAGACCAACCTGCAATGCATGCCTTTTTGCAGTGCTGGGTGACAATAATGTGAGACAAAGTGACCCATATACATGTGATTTAATACAGGTCCATCATGATAAATGTGGCCATGCACATGAAAAAACCTAAGATGTCTAATCTAAGCGTTGCTAACTTCTCAACTGATAATCTTTCTGTACAATGTAATGAGACCTTCACAAAATATTTGGGAAAACTTCTATAAATAAATAACTCTTCAATGTGTTCAGAGCAATTTAATCAGCAACAGTCAAATTAACTTATTAACTCCCTAGGTTAAGGTTCAGTTTGTTTGTTTTTACTGATTTGTTAACGTTAATGAATTAGTTACCATGCAACATTTTGAATGTATTCATCTGGATTAATGTTGATTTATTATTGCAGTCTTTGTAATATTTTAACTAACACAGAAATATGAATTATATAAGTAAAACTTATGTGGATTATGTGACACTGAGGAGACTGCAATTCATCTTTACTACAGGAATACATTGCATTTTAACATATATATATATAAATAAATCACGTTAGAATTTGTTCCTTTTCTGTTGCTGCTTCTTGTGAACTGCTTTATTAATGTTTTAACACCGCCTTAAAGCGTTACCTCATCAAGAGCACACGTGAAAGGGATACATTTATTGAATCGGTGTTAAATTTGCCCCAGATACACTAACTGACACTTGTAGCCCTACACGGTGTTCTGATACACCCCCACCTAATTTCAATTGAGGTCACAGAAGTGCTGACTTGGTTCCTGAAACAGTGCGTTCGAGCAGCCAACACTAGCAAGACCACAGGCATATGATAACATCTCCCGAGTCATTCTTAGAACAGTACAAGCAGATGAGAAAAAAATAATAATGCTATGTTTAATGTTCACATGTCATATCAAACCTGAAACCTTTTTTGGCCCTCTGCTGTATAATAGCAGTCTGTTTGTTTGTTTGGTTCCCAAAACTTATTTTCTATATATGTATATTTTTCTTCATCGTCAATAGCTTCATGGGCGGCACGGCGACATATGTTTTTGTTGTCAACTATAGAAAATAAGTGACATTAATTTGGAACGACATAAAGTAAATGATCACAGGATTGTAGGTTTTGCTCCCTACTAGGGTTTCTCTTGCTCCCACACAGTTACAGGCACTAGTTTTGAAGAACCAGGAAGCTGGACAGTAAAAAATATGCATGCTGAAGCAGCTCGAGCAGAAGTATATAAATGAGGAGCAGCGCTTTGCATTTAAATCATCTACATCTATGAGTCAATTCAGTCTGAATAATACAGACAAACTCTACCCACACTAGACTGAAAGGGCAATGAGGGCAAACAGTAACTGTAATGACTGGGAATGTCTAAAGCGTGACTAGTTTGAGGTTATGTGGCTTTTTGGTGTTACGTGAAAGAGCAGAGATTTATTTAAAGCTAGATTTTGATCATTGGACTTTTTGTATATTACCTAGCGTACAGAAAAACACTGTTAAGTCAATGAGAAAAACTTTGGCCACTTTTATTGACAGAGGCAGAATAGTTAGGATAGACAGGATGGACATGGGGGAGATTGCATGTCCTGCTTGAGCACCACAGCTCAATGAGTGTGGAGCGCAAGGCCACAACTCTAACTGAACAACTGTATTCTGAAGTATATTTCTGAACATTATTCTGACATTATTTTTATTTTTTTTGCTTTACGTTGTTTAACATTTTTTTGAAACAGATCAGTATTTACAAGTTGCAAAATGAAAAATAAAATAAAATGATCTGCAAACACTGGTCCAAGCTGTTCTTAAGAAAAAATGTAAAACCGAAAGAAAAGGTAACTTTCTGAAGATTATTAACCAAGTGTTAGAATGCAAATCAGAAAAATCTAAAGAAAATGTCTTGAGTGAATGAAAATGTTAAGAAATGCATGCATATGTTTGCATGTAAAAAAACATTGCACACAAAACAGAACTTTTCCATTTCTCTTAATCTCCCAAAAACTCGTTTATATAAGGAAGATGATGTCGTCGGCAACCATAACCTGGTTGTCGTCCTGCATGCGGTTAAGAGCGGCACGGACTTCAGGTTCTTTAAACGGAGATGGGCAGCCCTTGTTGATGCCTTCCATCAGAGCGATCATGCCTACTGACTGAGCATGAGAAGAGCGGAACACCTCCAGCAATGCGGTTTTGAACTCCTTCAACCTAAAGCAAAAACACAGACGGTGCATCAGACATACAGCATCCGAAACAATCAGCCCTCCCGCAAGCGACGCAGTTTCTGTTCAGAACTTAATCAGAAACAGTAGTTCAAAAGAATGCGACGACCGTTTAAAAACGCTGAGTGTAGAGATACTGAAAATCTTAGCAGACAAACCCTAAATGCTTACCTGTCATCAGACAACTCTGTGTGACCGTTCTGATCAGGAGTGTCCATCGGCTCCTCATCCTGCCTCGCAGGAGCAGGGGACTGAACTGAGAACAAAATAAATTATTAAATCAATTGAATGTGCCTTTTATGTGAATTATAACAAAATACAATATAAATTATTCGATTTTTAATTAGTTATTTAAATGTATTCAAATGACTTTTGACTATTGACTATTTCTTAAAAAAAATTTTTTTAATTTAATTAATTTAAATGCATCAATTATCTGTATCAATACAATTTATATTTTAATGCATGTAAAAAATTTAAAATATATTTTTTAATAATTTGTATTCACTTTAAAAAACATTAAGAATAAATGTAACCCACTCAGTCTAACATATGGAATTTTTTATTGTTTTAGCTTACTTTGTGGTACATCAGTCTCAGTATTAAAGTCATATGGGTCATAAGCCTCACTGCCCTGAGATGCTCTGCGCTCTGAATGACGCCTCCTACAGGAAATAGAGGAGAAGGGTCACTCAGAAAATTCAGCTTTTCTATCACAGAGTAAGAGATCTTTCAAAAATTCAGCCTTGGTGAAACCTTACCATCTCTAGATTTTTGGAAAGCAGTGTATTTTCTAAAATTCATAAACATAATTATTTGCCGAGTTATTATAGAATAACACTAGACCTTTTTCTCTGTGTTCGAGGTGTGTCTTGTACTTCATCTTCCTCCTCCTCCTCCTCAGATGCTTCATTTTGTTCTCCATTTCTAGAGCGTTTACGTTCCTTCTCCAAAACCTAAGAAAAGGATAATTAAGGATTGAATATACTCATTTAAAAAGATTTGAAATTAACTTAAGTGCAACACAAGAACAAATTTATAGACGCTATCTCTATAAGCTATCTATATCTCCTCAAAAAACACCTCAAGCATAAACAAATGTGACAAATGAGCTATAATACAAACAAACATACATACCTTCTTGAAATAGGCAAACTGCACAAGCTCCACAGCAACTTCTGTGTCCACCATTTCCACAACTTTGCTCATGCGAGCTTTGGCGTGAGCCGTCGACAGACGGATCAAAGTCTCCAGGGTTCTAGCAGTGACCGGTGATGTCTGAGAGCAAAACACAGCACAGAATCATCAAATTGGTTCCCTGACAGCATAAGAGTTTTTTACCGACACCTGACCAGCAAACCAACTCATACGCTTGTAAATGCAATGTGTGTTTACCCGTGCAACGTCAGAGCCGAGCTGCTCCTGGTTACGCAGTCGTGAGTACTCCTCTGCAATGTGATTGGCCGCATCTTGAGTCAGAACAGGAGAAAGAGCCTTGGCGACGTGGATGTACTTTCTCATGAACGCTTTACTCACAACTCTGTCCCTAAAAAGATCACAAAAAACCATTTAGACGAATATATCTTTATGATTGCAAAAGACTTCTTTTTCAAATCAATTCTGTATTTTATTTATATTACATAAAACAACAAAAATAAAAATATAGGGTCGTGCTTAAAGCCATGTGGCAACCCCATAGAGCAGATATAATATGAACTTAGTTCAGTCATTTTCATTTGTATTAGAGAAGAAAGCACAGATAGAGTCAATGAAGTAGGCACTTCTGCTTACTTGAGTTTTTTGCTGCCATGTAGAAGTGGATTGTGTTTCTCGTATACTTGTAGCTCCTCCTCTTCTTCCTGAGCTACATCAGGGTCTTCAGTGGCAAGTGCATCGATTGTACCACCAAGAGCAAGAGCTGAAACACACAAACATTAAAATACTTTGTTATTCCATCGTTCAGCAACTCCATTTGATGACAGAAATGGCACCCCTAATAGTATACAGTGTTCTCTGTATCAGCTTGTACCTGCTCCGTCCTGCTCACGGGGATCTCTGTAGCGGTGCATGCGCAAGACGTGGTCAGACACCTCACGGTCCTGCTCTGGGTCCATCTGATCCAGCACGATGAACAGCAAATCAAAACGAGACAGCAGGGAGTCCTGCAGGCCGATGTTCTCCATGGGGGTCTTATACTGATCGTACTGCAGACAAAGAGAGAGAGGTGATGAAAAGAAACAGGCTAATTCCTAAACAGACGGTGAATGACTAAAAAAAGACTAGTTTTTATTTGCACGAACTATACTCCAGGCCCTTGTTGTGTCAAGTCTGATTGCCTGAACTCAACTGGATATTTATTAAGAATTATATTAGGAATCATGCAAGACATTTTACACAGAGATTCCAGATCTAACCAAAACTTAATGAAGCTCTTACTCGGCCATAGACGGGGTTGGCAGCTGCCAGGACGCTGCAGCGAGCGTTCAGTCGAGCATGGATGCCAGCCTTGGCGATGGTGACGCGGCCCTGTTCCATGACCTCATGGATAGCAGTGCGATCCATATCTGACATCTTGTCGAACTCATCAATGCAGACCACACCGCGATCCCCCAAAACCATGGCACCAGCCTCAAGACGCCGCTCACCTGAGAGACAGACACAATTTTGTATTAAAACAATAACTAAAATATGCAAGGCTGTTATTAATGGACCTCTGTTTTCTTGTGCTTTCTTTGAAGGAGCATGTGAAACGCAGCACCTGTCTCTTGATCAGTGGTGACGGCTGCGGTCAGACCTACACCTGATGAGCCACGGCCTGTGGTAGGAATAGCACGAGGAGCAGTGTGCAGAACATACCGGAGCAGCTGAGACTTGGCCACTGAGGGGTCACCTGAGAAGCAAAAACATGTGCTCATTTAGTAAGACATTTATGTAAATTGATTATGTTTGAAGCTACCAGTTAGAGAATAATGTCCTCAGTATATGACCAAACTAATGTAATTTTGTTCAAATCTATATCACAGATTTCCCTGATAATCAGTACATCCATTTACAAACAAACTGATATTTACACTGGACTTAAAGGTGCCATAGAATGCATTGAGAGAATATTTTAAATTGTTCTCTGATATGTAAATAGAAGGTATGTAGCTT
>JAUMHG010000067.1:13862897-13890662 GCA_032359395.1 Enteromius anoplus | reverse complement strand
TTATGTCCATGTACTGAACTGTTATTATTCAACCATGCCAAGGTCAATTCAGTTTTCCATTCTATGGCACCTTTAATCAGTTATCATTTTAAAACCCGGTAAATCGATAAACAGCGCCATCTTCTGGGTCTGTAAAGAACAGACCCCAAAAACGTTATTAAAGCGTTATTAAAGTTTTTTTTTAAATCTCAAGTCAGTTTAATGCCCTTTTTAAAAAAATAAAATAAATAAATGAACAATAATAATCACTTAGTCTCTACAGAGAAGCCCAGGGGTGTCAAACAGTAAATGTAAATTATGTTATAATTCTATTTAAAAATACTTTTTAATTATTATCCAAAATTATTTCCAGTAATAATTTATTTTTACTGTTGAAACACCTGGTTTAGATCCTTAAAGTCATTACAATCTAAAGCTTGCTTATTAATTTTGGTGTCATATAAAATTTATAAGTAATTTTAATATATATGTACATATAATAGCAACAAATCAGGTTTCATATAGGCCTAATTTTATATTTACAAAAAAATACTTAAGTCCTTAAACTGGTGTCCAGCACAGAAAGCCATTTTTAAACAGGAACTATTCCTTTTACCCTTAATGTTTCTCAATTATATTAGAACATTGCCTGTGCAAATCTAAGCAAATAAATACCTATGAGAAGCACATTGATGTCTCCTCTAATGCGTGAGCCATTCTCCAAAACCTTCTCCACCCCTCCTAGGAGCATACACAGGATCGCCTTCTTTATGTACTCATGACCATGAATACTGGGGGCCAGGGAGCGAGCCAACTGATCAAATACGTTCTACAGGAGTAGAAAGACAAATAAAGCATTCCTATTAACAAAACATAACTTTACAAAACACTTGAGTTCAAATTAGTGACGCACTAGGCATGTGCACATGTCCAAGTCCTAGACATGCTCCATCCTCTTACCTTAGAGCGAGTTCTGCAGAAGCTCTTGATCTTGGCCACATCATCTGCAGAGAAGTAGTGGGAGACCTCTTTGCTCATCTGTTTGACGTGACAGGCGATCATGATGGTCCTGAACAAACGCACATAGCAAAAAAAAAAGATTAAACCTGTGGCAAATAATATCTATACATTTTAAATAACAATTCTGCGATAAAACTAAATTTACACTTATCATATTCCAGCTTTACCTGAAAGTGCCCGAGGTGAATCCACCCTTCTTTCCAGGCAGGCAGCGGTAGGTGCCGATCACCTGAGTACGGTCCCCTGGCTTTACAGCATCCACCAAGTCATTGTCCAGGATGATGTCCACAGAGCGGGGCAGCTGACCGGCAGGGGCTTTCTCCGGCATCTCCTGCACTGTGATGGTCTGGTGGTCCTTATAGATGGACAGACCGAACTCGGTCTCCAGTGGATTGTTCTCTTCATCCTAAATGGATCAAATATAGAGTGAAAACATTAAAGACATCATTTATGAACCATGCAGACCAGGTATTAACAAACAATGGTTCAGAAGGGTGCTACAGTAAAGTTTAGAGCAAACAATGGCTGTCTGTAAAATATCATACTCACTATTTCTCTCACAGACTCTACATACATATATCTTCTTTAAATACATAGCTGACTAAGTATTTTAGCAATGCCATCATCAAATTTTGGCATCAATATGTTTGAAAACTTCTTGTCCTTAATATCTATGTGGTATTCCACTAATCAAAGTGATTAGGCGGGACAAAGTACCTTGGTGGGGTAAATGGCACTTGAAGGAAAGGCATCGAGTGAGGTCATATCAGTGTATTTGCGCTCCATGGTCTTCTTGGTGGCTGGACAGTAGTGCACACTGCGTACTACTTTGGGACGCACCAAAGAGCCTATGCATTGAAGGAGAACATTTCATCAATGGACCATCCATTTAACATACAAACTCTTCATGTACATGAATAACGTTGGACCTACATTTGGTGACGATGCCCTCCAAACACACCATGCTACCCAACAGGCGAGAGGTGAGGGTTCGAGGGGAGACGTGTTTGCTGCCGAAGCTGCCCTCCAGACCGATGAAGAACTCTTCGTGTTGTTTGGCATAGGTAGCATCTATTGAAGCCACCAGATCTTTCAGAGCACGCTGGAAAGCCAGGAGTTCTTCAAAAGCGTTATTTAGCAGCCTGGGCAATGAGATTGTTTAATTCAAAGAAAACATACTCACAGCTTATGCATGTGTACACTGCACTGTAAAGTGTAAGAAAATAACGGGCTAAACGTACTTGGCTGCTCGCTGTTCGTTGCGGCGGCGGAGGTCGTTGAGGTTCACAATGAGCCTGGCTTTGTTTTCGCTGATCATCTGTCGTACTTTGCTCTGATAAACGCCCTGGTCTTGCTGGAAGAAGGTTAAACGCAGAAAAGTTGATAACAAACAGAAACATTTTTAAAGTAATTTACATCATGCTAACATACGAGTGGGCCTTTGTTCGTGTAACTAACGCGCACTTCTGTCGTTTAGCAGTTAATAAACATATAATAAATGCGTTATACTTACATCATCGTCAAGAAAATCAAGATAATCCCTTTGCGCCTCCCTCATTTCCTGATCGTCCACAACTTCAGCAGCCATTTCTGTCTTTATAGCTTTTAAAAGTGTTGAGAAATGTTCGGCACAGAAGAGCTCGTGTCGGATTCAGCACAGTTGTGTGTCTTTTCGCGCCACCAGACTTCTGTCGCACTGGAATCCGAGTGCTGATTGGACGACACACCGGTAACTCATTAACATAATCTTTCTCCTCGGTTGCGGCGTCCAATCATAATCCACAGAAGGAAGATTCGCCCGGCCCGCTTGAGCATTTCGCGCGAAAAGAGTGGCGAAGCAGCGCATGCGCTCGAAACAAACACAGCATTTGCTGTGGAGCTTTTTCTGTCGTTTGTAATAATGATCGAAGTAAATACCCTCTCGTTCAGACAGCATGATTCAGTAGAGGCATTCGTTTTGTTTAAGGCTTATTAGCATTTCATAGTTGCCACCATAAATAGCAGTATAAAGACAACATCAATCATCATTCAATTGCACTGTATAAAAGATGCAATGAAATGAACGGTGACTTTAGATGAGACTTTAGATGATAACTTTTCATTTCAAGCATAGGTTCTGTTGGACATTTATTTTAATTTCAGAAACCAGTGTTCATCAAACTTGGCTTTTTAAAATCTTGCTACTGTACAGTGTAATGTTTTCGATGTGTTTCTTGGCTTTTGTCATTTTCCTCATTGGAACAGTGAACTGAGTGATGTCTCCGTGAGTCATTTGAGTTACTAGTAACCCCGCCTAGATTCACAGAGCTGGCACAACAGGTCCCT
The DNA here is from genome assembly GCA_032359395.1 of Enteromius anoplus. Classification (NCBI taxonomy): domain Eukaryota; kingdom Metazoa; phylum Chordata; class Actinopteri; order Cypriniformes; family Cyprinidae; genus Enteromius; species Enteromius anoplus. The sequence continues at coordinate 13,887,338 of JAUMHG010000067.1, read as the reverse complement.
CTGTGGAGACTTTGACAGGCACAGAGCAGTTGCCAAGGTTAAAATGCAAAAAGTTTGAAGAACGGATTTAATCTCCGGGTCGAGATGGCCCCTTATATTGTTTAAAAAGTAACGAAGAAGAACGCAGAGTGACTGATCTGATTCCGCACAGGTGAGGGGCTTCTAATTTATTAGAAAAGGTACATATTTACTCTCTTTTATTTAAAAATAGTGAGCAAGCATTTTCTTTAAAGGTTTTGTTCTACGTTTAAAGATAGTTTCTGAAACTATGTTTTCTGGTGCATTAAATGCCACATATTCTTGCTCTCTCTTTAACTAATCAGGCAAGTATTTTTTTTTATCTTTGATTTTACCTGCTTATTTACATCAAACTTGCAAGCCGTATCTGATCAAAATGCAATATATAGTGAAGTAAGGAATGAATTAGATAATACTAAAGGTGTCATGCTAGTATAATCAAAGTATGAAAATAATTACTATGTCTCAAACATAGTAAGCTCCCTACTTAGGCAACCATTTTTTATGTTTTAGAATATAGAATGCTAGTTTGGAGCACAATGTGAGAATACAATGATCAATTCAGCCAGACCAGTAATTAACTTATCAAGAGTAAGAGGTTTAGTTCAGTAAGAATTGGCTCTTTGTCTGGGAGTCTTATGAATCATGGCGTTCTAATTTGTCAATATAATTTATCCTCGTGCTGTTTTCTCGTTGCAGCTCATTTTTTGACACCGATCCAGGGTTGCACCATGTCAAGCGGAGTTTTGGCCCGTCTGAGTACGCTGACTTTGAGTATACAGCAGCTGGGTCAGTTACCACATTTGTCCAACTGGTTGCCCCGTCTACCTTTACCTCAAGCTACTGTTCACTCCTCTGATGTGCCGAGCCTGTTTCGCGAGCCCTATATCTTATCTGGCTATCGTCCAGTGCATCAGGAATGGCGGAGCTACTTTTGTAGCCTCTTTCAATGCCACAATGAGTCACTCAATGTATGGACACACCTGCTGGCGATCCCTGCCGTTCTACTCCAGTTTTCTTTTTTTGCAGGTACATGGGGGCTGGTGCTCAACCTGGCATCTTTGCCTCTGTTTTTGTACGGGTTGTCGTCACTTACCTACCTCAGTTTCAGCGTGGTCGCCCATCTGCTGCAGTCACGCTCTGAACTGGCCCATTACTCCCTATTTTTCATAGACTACGTTGGTGTAGCTATTTACCAGTATGGCTGCTCACTAGGCCACTATTTTTATTGTTCAGAGCCAGCATGGAGGCACAGTCTAGTGGGTGTTGTGTTTCTGCCTGGCGCTGCGGTTCTGGCCTGGTTGTCCTGCACCAGCTGCTGTTACGCCAAATTCCGTTACCGCCGCCCGTACCCGCTCCGTCGTAAGATCTGCCAGATCATTCCCACCAGCCTGGCTTACATGCTCGACATCAGCCCTGTAGCATACCGTCTTTCCACCAGGTCTTGGGACGAGCCAGTGTTGGTGTTTCATGCCCTGCAAGTGGTGTTTTTCATGTTAGCGGCTCTGTTTTTCTCTTGTCCTGTTCCTGAGCGCTTCTTTCCAGGGAGATGTGACATTGTGGGCCACGGACATCAGATCTTCCATATCTTCCTGGCCTTGTGCACTATGTGCCAGCTGGAGGCAATGTTTAGAGACTTCCTGGTGCATCGTCAGTCTGTTGTAGATACACATGGAGAACATTTCATTATGCTGGCGGGAGGATCCTTCTTCTTGTTGGTGCTGTGCAGTGTTCTGACTGCAGTTATTATTAGAGGAGCTGTGCAAAGGCAACTAAAGAAAAAAGACTGAAAACTATTCTAAAAAGATTTTACTAAGCATACTGTAGTACCAAGAGGTATTTATTAATATAAGTTCAGTCAAATTGAAATCATTTTATTTTAGTGCATTTATTATGAGAATTGCAATAGAATTTTTTTTCTCCTTTTATTGTTTTATTTAATTTTATTTTATATTAAAAGTCCCACCATCACAGTTTGAAATCCCAGATATTGGTCTCAGGGAGGCAGTTTATAGTTGAACTATCAAATACTTTTACAAATTAAATCAAACTCAAATACAAAATGGGTTTTCCCACAAATGGATTCACTGCTGAGGATAATTTACCGTTTAGCTGACATTCCTCTAAGATCCAGTGCTGTGTGGCTTTGCATGACTGGCCTGTTTACATGGAACTGTTTGGAGTCTGGGAATGAGATTTTTCGAAGGCAAAAACATTCAAATTAAGGAGTAAAGCTGGATTTGGCCCAAATTAGAATGAGGGAGAGTTGGAGGGGTGAGGGAAACAAAGAGGCCACTTTTATTTTGCACCCAGCGTTGCCAGGCAACGGGATTGTGGTGGAGGAACGGATCAACTCTTGTGTGCTTCCAGTTTATCTTTAACTTAAACATACTCTCTTTTTTAAATTTTAAATACCATCTGCAGGCTTGAAAACCATTTAATGTGTTAAATTATAATTTGAGTTATTTTCCCCCTTCAACTGCACTGTAATTTCTCTGAACAAATCCCCCCCTTTATGTATGATGTACTGTATTTATTTCATAACCAATTCTTTCTACCTCAGTTTAACCCTGGTGTGTAAACAAAAATGTGCCTTAGGTATTGCTTTGTATTTTAATAAACGTTTACATTAAAATCCATTTAGTAAATCTTTGGTCATATTTAGTTTACAATTCAATATAGTTATTATTTTAGTGTATCTTGAAATGCATATCATACATCCTCTGTCCAATAGGAGGCAGCAGTGTTCCATAAATGAACTGAGACAAATGTTTGTTTTAATTAGTTATATACTAGTCATTTAACATTTAAAGTGGATCAAAACCTTTCATCAAAGTTGGCCTTAAATCAAAATGCATTCTTCTCTTAGGACCACTTTGAATCATTTTTTGTTGATCCACTTCAATGTTGACTATACAATAGATGTCATTCGAAACAGAACTAACCCTACTAAATAATAGAAATTATATTTTTTTATTAAAAGTAAACATCTAAGCTAATTGAATAGACAATGCAAATGAAGTCAACTGTTTTGAGGGATGTATGAGTTAGGCACTGGAGTGACTCCAGAATAAGGAAGTGTGACTTTGTCAAATCCCTGTTAGGTCAGTGTTCCTACTGCCAGTAAAGACAAGATGATGACGGGTGATCTGGGAGCTTAAAAACTGAGGTCGAAGGTAACTGGACATTCCCTTTCATTCTTTTTAGCAAACTGAGAGAAGGAGGATATTATAGATAATAGTTAATGAAAACGGATGATGATCACACGGATGATGTACAATATCAGTGTCTGAATATTCATTTTAAAAGATATGGATGATTAAGGTACACTTTACACTGCTTTTGGTATTACTTTTTGTTATTACTTTATTATTTCTGATTTTTTGGCATTACTTTTCATTCACTACTACTTCTCTTTTAAATTCGTAATACAATTAACATTGCAGTAACACCTGTCTGTGTTAACATGAAAGAGAGGTGTGACTTGTGCAAGTACTCACCTGTGTAGTCATCGTGTTTGTGAGAACAGTGATAGCTGCTTACATTAAATTCGCTTTCATACTTTTACTCATCTCACTGAGAACAGCAGCCGCTTCAGATTATTGATTTGACTTTTTTTTTTCCAGTTCTTACGTTTCAGTTATTACAGAAACTGAATGAAGAGTGATGGCTCATGTTGAGGAGGGTCTGGTTAGCTGGTTATCAGGTTGTTCTTCCTCCCTTCAGATTAGCGTTGTGTCAGCCCTCTTCATAATCATATATGTCACAGTCTATAGCCTTTGTACAAGCTGTTTCAGGTAAGTTTTTTATTTGGTCTTTTTCATTTGTTTTTTTAATATATATTTACATGCATATTTAGGAATTTGGTCATTATCACATTTTGTGCTGATTCAAAACACACCCAGGAGAAGGGAGGGATTGTAACAGAATGCCGTGAGTAAATGGGTGGAATGTGCAATGACAGGTTCAGAAGCGCAGGTTACCAAGTGCATGTTAACATCATTGTTTGTGTTATTGTAAGAAAACTAGAGACCTGTTTGTCCACTCTGATACATTTGTGTTTATGGAAACCATAAAGATGGACTGATAACATCGCATTTGCATGCAGAGACTATGCAAAAAAATATCGGGAAAATAAACAGGATGCAAGGTGGATTTGTGTATCTGTAAAATCTTAAATTGACTTTTTTTTTTTGTTTGTTTTTTTTTGTCTACCAGTATATCTGACAGTGTTTCACCACCCAGGCATTTGCACAGACGAGAGAAAACAAATATTCCATCTGCACCTCAACAAAACGTAGGAGGCAGTGCTCTTATAATATAATATAATTTACAAATGAGGATTACTCTTGGTTGTTCACTGTTGAAATATACTGTAAAGAATTGCCAGGTTGCTTAAAGATGTGTTTCACTTTACAGCATCTAAATTTCTTGAAGGGAATTATTGAAGGGAATAATTCACCCCAAAAAATGAAAATTTGATAGATGACATGAGTTTGTTTCTTTATCAGAACAGATCTGGCTAATTTAGCGTTACATCACTACATCACCAGTGGATCCTCTGCAGTGAATGGGTGCTGTCAGAATGAGAGTCCAAAAACCTGATAATAACATCACAATAATCCACAAGTATCTCACACGACTTCAGTCCTTCAATAAAGCGTTTAAAATAGCAGTCCATATTCCATGATTATGTTTGGACCAGTGACTATGAACTTTTTTGGTCTTTTTTCGCTTGTTGTAACTAATGCTTTATCTCTGCATATTTCTTTTTAAACTCTGATTCTGATGGAACCCTTTCGCTGCATTTACTAGTGAAAAAATCGGTAAGCATGAAATGTTTTTTTATGACCAGGGGCCTGTACCATGATGGTGGCTAAACAAACTCAGGGTTACAGGATTAGTTTTGGGTTGACAAATCCAAACCGATGCAGTCAGGTATTATTTGTAACATGGTGAAGCTCATCAACTTTCTTTGTTAACCCAGGCTTGATCCTGACTTAATGAAGCACGTGCACATGAAAGTGTGACATCAGCCGATCACATGCTTTTAAACTTTCATTCACTTCTTGTGAGAAGAGAGAGAGTCTGATTCACTACCTTAGATTAAAAGATTGAGCAATATGTTAATTAATCACATTTACACAGCAAGATGAAACGATCTTTTAATGAAAGAGGAAACAAAAAAACCTTGCCAGTAAGCTGTGTTATCTATGTTTATATTCATTTAAAAGCCTATTACTATTAAACTAAACTGGCTTGTGTAATAGATTATATAAATAATTAAGTAATTCTAAAAATAATAATCAGATAATCAGATGACTTTATCTTCAAACAATGTTTTACTGTACAGCGTCCTTTAATTTGGAGTAAGAGAAGCTGGGGGAGTGGCTTTTTTGCATCAGACCTTGCTGGAAGCTGGTTGGTTAAATTTCGTTTTGAGAGCTGTAACCCAGAACATAAACGCCCCGGAGCAGGTTAGCCGTGCAGAGCAAGTTACCATGGCAATGAAGACCAGTTGAAGCAAAGTTTCTTTCATGGTACCTAAAACCCACGCTTGGTGCAAACTAATCCTAAACTTACCTAGCTAGCCAGCTAATCCGGCTTCATGGTACAGGCCCCAGATTAGGTTACAGCAACAACAACAACAACAAAAAACATTTAAGAGTTAGATTTTATTTGATCATTAGCTTATATGCTGAATATAAAGCCAACAATGATCCCAGATCCAGAAACATAGAAAAAACACTGGCAAAAAAGACCATGTGACATCAGTGGATCAACCTCACTTATGCAATGATAAGTGAATACTTTTTTGCGCAGAAAAAACAAAAACAAAAAAACATAATTTACTCTTCTCCCATGACTCACATCTTCTGCCATGCTTAACACACCGCATACACAAGCTTTAACCTATTTGACATAAGCAGCCTTGTTTACATCCGGGTGAAAGCACACGCATGTGCGTAATCTGCGTAATTTGCACCCAGGAGAAAGAGTATGTTTGCGCAGTAATATTCTCTAAAAAGGTGTAAGACGTAAGCCAGAGGAGAAGAATGGTTGAGTATATGATGTTATTTTTGTTTTCTTTGCGCAAAAAAATTATTCTCCTATCGTCGCAAAACTGATTTTGATCCACTGATGTCACATGGACTTTTTTACAGGTGTTTTTACCGGTGTATTTGTGTTCCCGAAGATGAACGGAGGTCTTATGGGTTTGGAACGACACAAGGGTGAATTATTAATGACAGAATTTACATTTTTGGGTGAACTAACCCTTTAAAAGGACAAACTGACTTTTTCCTGCTATGAGAACACTATTGAACCATATCTATCCTAGTATAGTCAAAAATCATTTAGTGGTAAATTGCAGTAAATCAGCAAGGGAGGATAAGTACCAGAGAGTTATTGGAATAATCTTCTAAAGGAAATGACACTATAATGGGAAGCAGATGGAGAAAGCTAATTATGATTTTTTAAAATATAAGTCCAGCACAAAGTCATAGTATGTGATGTGAAAAAAAAGTTAAATGATAAATAAATATCTCACTAACTAATGTCCTTATTGCAGAGACTACCTGAGTCCCAGAGTGTTGAGTATATGCCAGATGCCAAGGATCTAAGTGATCATATATACTCACTCATGGAGGCTCAAGTGACTGAAGAAAATCCTTATGAGTGCATTAGTGACCCTCCATTACAGCCTCCATCTGACAAAGCTGAAGGGGAGAATGGGAGTCCTTCCCCAGCAATGACAAAGCCTGATGATAATCACTCTATCTCAGCCCTCAACAAACCAGTAAGCAAGCAACCAGAGGAGCAGCCTGATGCTTTACCTCAACATCTGGCCGACTCAGAACCGACTGCTGTCTATGCGGCAGTCAACTGGAAAACCAAGAGTCAGAAGAGCACAGCACCTCTGTTTGATACAGACACTGTGGTTGATATGAGTGATATTGCTAAGGAGGCTGTCCCTCCTATTCCAGACAAACATTTCTAGAACGTCATTAAAAATGCATTATTTGTATTTATTCACATTTTGCAAGCCATATAAATGTTGTTAAAAAATAAACATTTTGTATTTACTTGCTTTTTTATCATGTGAGCTGAATATGTTACTTCATATAAAACTGTAAAGAAAGCCAACTGTGTCTGGGTTATTGTAGGTCAGCATGAGTCACATGACACAATGCCTCGAGCCACTACCCAGACTGAATTTAGAGACTGAAACCCAACATGCTCGTGCTGTCCAGACCTAAAATCCCCTTTGGAGGATGATGTCCGTCGGGCACGGCCTCCGACAGAAGAAAGCTTATAATCCCCAGACATCATTACATGATGAATCCTTTCTTCTAAATGTCTGTTTGCAAATACACAATGCTGAATATTTAGGAAATAGACCAAATGATGTAGGTGAAAGGTGACACGACAGTGGACCACACTGGAAAATGCAGAATGATGTCTAAACTGGACAATTACCTTAGAATGTCTGTCTATTCACACACGTATATTAATACAAAATGCAATGTGATTTTTCTATTTTTATTTAAAAACATAATGAAACATACCAGTATTATTTTCTAATAGCCTACACCATACCACGAGAGTACCGCAATATAAATGATTTAATATGACTAACTATTAATTGACAAGAATAACACGAGAGTGTAGCTGTATAGGTGTGACTCTGGACCACAAAATTAGTCATAAGAATGTGTCTTTTATGGATTTATTTGTTGCAATAACCAACAATACATTATATGGCTCAAAATATATTTTTATTTTATCCCAAAAATCATTAGGATATTAAGTAAAGATCATGCATTTTGTAAATTTCCCACCATACAAATATCAAAACTGTTTTTGATTAATAAATGCATTTCTAACTTTTTTGCACCCTCAGATTACAGCATTTTCAAATTGTTATATCTATATCAATAGCTCTATATCAAATACAAACCATACTTTGTGAATGAAAGGCTTATTTTTTTCAGATTTCTGATCTCTATTTTTTTTTTTTTTTACCCTTATGACTGGTTTATGTGTATAAATATATATATTATATATATATAGGATATGTGTGTGGGCCTGTATCACAAAACTAGTATAAGTCATTTCTTTTAAATATACTGAGAATGCCATTTACACAAAAATTAAGAACAGACAGCACCACACCAATAAAATGCTATAAATAATCCCCGCACGGTGCAAAAATAGTAAATAATACTACGAATATTGAAGCTGTATAAACAAGTGTGTGCGCTGTAAGATGTTGCAGTAAACAGCAGTCATTCGGCATAAATGAGTAATATGAGGGCACGTAAGCTGCGCGAGCGCGACGCACAGTCGCCCCCCCATCCCCCCCCCCCCCCCCCAACACACTGACTGACGGCAGAGAAACGCGGGTGAGCAGCAGACAGCGGCATCTCTCCCAACGAAAACATTCAAGGTAAAATCACTAAACAGGCCACTTTAGCAGTGACGGTATGGCATATATTGAAGGTGTTTATTTTACTGCATGTCTACAGACTTTTCCAACTAAAATCGTATAGCCGGTGTTTATGTGAACTGCTCTGATTTTAATCCTTCAGCGGTCGTGTCGAGATAAAACGCTGTTTACAATTATCAGTTTTAGAGTGACAATCAAATGCATGTGGCTTAATGTGTTTTAATAGCCGCATTTTCAAGAATAATGTGCACAAATATGATTCATTGTATTGCAACTGTCTGTTGTTTTGCGTATTGGATTGTGTACACTAACGGGGGTTGAGCAGAAACTCGTGTACGCACACGTTGTTGGGCGAAGGTGTGTCCTTCGGGGAGCCGAGTCAGCCAATCAGAACGCAGCTTCCGCCTCCAGTGGGAAGGATGTTTTGTGTTGGATGTAAACGCCCATTATTTGAGTCACAGCTAAAATATGGATCTGGATTAAACAAATGGCACCGTTTAATTGAGCTGTGCCGAATATTTCAACTAGAATAGCATTTGCCATGTGTTTGCAAGGCCGCGGTTTTGTTGTCGACTTTAGCTTTGTGTAAATGACACGCTCTCGGGAAGCATCTTATTTCCTGTTAGCTTTGATGGAGGCGAAAATCAACACTTACGTGAAAATGTGGATATGAGCTGGTAAATACGTTCAAAAGACAAAAAAGCCAAGATACATAGATGGTATTTTGTCAAAATACATGAAAATACGAATTGGTGGTTTCTAACGAATGGGTTGAGCAAATGATTCAGCGAGTCGTTAAAATACAAGGCTCGTTTATGCAGGCAATGGGATAGGGAGCTAAAACGATTCAGTGATCGGATCTTTTTAGTGAATGGATTCAAAACACTCGAGTCAGAATTCCGATGCGGGATTTACATCTCTCGATGATTTCACTCCCTAAATCCGGAGTTACAGTATCTGAGAGGCTCACAGTCAGGGGGTGTGTTGCCCTAAAAAAAAAGTAAAGGCACCGAGCAATATCTGACTGCGCTGCTTATCTATTTGCAAAAATCTATCGCGTGTATTCGATAAAGGTATTTTTTTATTGTTGCATTACGCTTATGCAACTCTCATATGAGTAATTCCTAAAGGTCTCGTATGAGAGTTTTTAATAGAGGGTGTTGTTTGTAAATGTAATTATTTATTTATTATTTTTCACGTTTTCATGGCCTCGTGGCGCTGTCGCAGAGCTTTGGGAGAAGTTAGAAGCCAGCCTGGCGTTTAGATGAAAACATGCACGGTGTTTTAACATGCTTTTTCCTGCTTCCTAGCTTCTTGAGCGGAGAGCCAAAGCCGACTGAGAGGGCACAGCATGGCAGCGGTGGGATCCAGAGCAGGACTAGACACGATATCGATGTGCACAGAGGGTCAGGACGGATTGGTATGTGTGATAAAATATGATGAGATATAGCCCCTGTGACTTATGCATAGATAAGGGAAAGTAATTGATTGCTTCCAATCCTGCAGGTCTACATGCAGTGTTGTGGCCAGGGAGAAGGGGTGGGTGTGCAGAAGAAGCTGAATGCAGGGACAGAGTGGTCTGCCGATGTAAACGCACAGCAAACAAACCATCAGTCCTTCCCACGGTCTTCCGGAGTGGACTTACCTTACAGGTTATCATACAGATCCATTTCACCCATCTTGTTCATAATATTTTAAATATAATGTAAAGCCAGACCTTAGAATAACACGGACTCTATTAGAGCAGAATTACGGTACAGATAAAGGTGGAACATTATTGTGGGCATTGTAGTCGTGTGAAGAGTTTTTACTCTCTGCCTTATTTCAGAAGTCCTGAGTCGGTGGAGATGGATGAGATCATGGCTGCGATGGTGCTCACCAGTCTGTCCTGCATTCCAGTTGTCCAAAGCCCCCCGCAGAGGGACCTCCTACCAGGTGAACTGGTTTCTTTTGCAAACCACACCTTGCCAAACATGGAGCACTTTGCGATGTATGCTTGACAAACCAGTGCACGTCCCATCAGATTCTCATCTAGTATATTTTTAGAATTTGGTAGACTTTTTGTCTATATTTTTGGTCTTTCAGATGTTTTTATCATGTCCTTCATTTTACTTTTTAATTAAAAGCATCTTCTGTATTTTCCATGATGTAGTATAACTCACAACTCAACAATTAATTTAGCAAATCCTTTTAGGTTCGTCGGCCTTTATATGTTTCATTATTTTGCTTTATCTAATTATGCACTCAGTTAATTATATATTTATTTAGTATATGAAATATTTGGGTTTTATAATACAGTATGAAACACAACATTTTTTTTTACGAGTTATGTTTTTATCACTCTTTATTGTTTTGTTTTTTTAATATTTATTTTTAAATACATATTTACTGGATTTTTTATATTAGAATTTTATTATACAGTGTAAAATGCAGCCCAATAATTTATTTAGTAATTAGCCTTTTTACTCTTTTACATACACTTATTATATACAAATTATTATATAACATTTTATACATATATTATGCTGTCCAACATACAAACCAACAACCTGCAACTTGTCACACATATAATTAATAAAAAGGTCTATTAATTTCTAATTTATTGCACACTTATTTAAATATATAAACATGTAATTATGATATTACAATTTCATTAAGTAGTCCAAGTTGCAAACAATATGCAATTTACCAATTCTGTGAAGTCTCACTCACTTTTGTAAACATTTGTTTGACATTTAAGATGATTTTTACACACCCCACCAATTGTTGCTGTATGGTTATGCGTGTTATTCACACTTTCCTTTTTTGTGTGTGACTACAGGGGACATGGAGTGTTGTGGAGGTGAGTTGTCTGACAGTGGCAGCAGTGGTTACTGGAGCTGGGACCATGGCAATGTCAGCCCAGCCCCTTCTCCATCGGTCACCGAGATGGACAGGAGCCTGGGCCAACCGACAGACGAAGGACTGAACATGGAGCTGGACCAAGCAGCATGTGAGGAGCTGGAGGCCAGGAGGTGCAAGGTGAGAATGAGAAGACTGTCAGACTGCAGAACCTGAGGGTGAATAGACAGAGTTTTTAGCTGATGTTTTAAAAATAAGCGTGAGTCACTGTTAGTTTTTCTTTCTCATTCGCAGAGCTTGAGCAGGGGAGCATACAGGTGTCTGTGGCCTGGCTGCGGAAAAGTGCTGACATCACGGTTTGGAATGAAACGGCACATTCGCATTCTTCACCTGGGGTGAGTTTGTCCTCAACAACTGAGATGACACAGGAATATTATGAAGCATCTTTAAAGGAGTCATACAAAGCCAATTTTCCACAAGCTAATATGATTCTTTAGGATCTTAATAGAAAGTTTGTAATATAGTTTGTTTCAAAATTTAAAATGATAGTGTAAAAATATTTACCCTGTCAAAAACAGCTCTTTTGAAATCACTCTGTTCTGTGTACTTCCCTTTTAAATCTTCACGAGCTCCGCTGACCCCGCCCCTCTTTTCCGAGGCACTCTCAGAGGATATTTTTGTAGCCGTACTCATAGTGAAACTTGCTAATTAACACATTATTATGAAAGGCGATTTGCACAGATTCATTAAAAGACAATACGCACTGCTTCTGTAGGTGAGGCTGGATAATGAATGATTTGTGCGAACATAAATGCATTTCAGTTTATCAAGGGTGCATTTCCTTCGGGGGTAAATGACTACTGCTATGTTCATTAATGCATACAACAACAAAACACCTCAATCTCTTAGGAGTCATGCTTGTCTCTGCATCTATGTCTGATGACGCTCACTCAGAGCACGTCTGAGGTAAGACACCAGTTCAGTCTGTGACACCCTGCTGTCAATCATCTATTGTGGGTGTGGCCTCTGACGGCGTAACGCCACATCGACATGCATTTGAGAATGGCTTGATTTCAGAAGGGGCAACTTATTTTTATTAAATTAAAAAAAAACTAATGGTGGATCTATATCATTGTAGGGTGGTTGTGTACTCACACTCCCAACACACATTTCAGTCCAAACAGCTTGAAAAAGTGCATGCGGCACCGGATGACCCCTTTTACACAGATGTATAATTCTATGTTTACTAGGCCTGAAGATAACCTATAAATAATGTAAATAAATAGTTTTCTCTTAAACAGTGGGGGCTCAGAGCAGTCTCATAGGGAAGAAGACTTCTACTACACAGAGGTCTCCTCTGAAGATGAGGAAACTGCGCCTCCATCTCCTGCTCCATCCTTTTCCAGCGGGGCCTGGACCTCCTGCAGCTCCACACAAAGCCAATCCACCCCAGGACCCCAAGATGCTCCAGTCCAGTCAAGCCCACTCAGCCAATCAGCTCCAAGCAGCGTGTGGCAGATACACTCTGAACATCTTTATCAGGTACAGATCAGCTGAGACAATAGCTAAAACAGATTATATGATTCAGTTCTGAAATTAAAGGCATAGCTCACCAAAAATGATAAATTCGGTTGTTGTTTACTCACTCTCAAACCTATAAGACAACTTAAGATATTTTAACGAAGCCTGAGAGGTTTCTGTTCCTCCATTGAAAGTCTATGTAACTTAGAAGATCCAAAAAGGTTAAAAAGGCATTCTAAAAACAAATCTACATGAACTGAGCAGTTAATGAACTTGTCTAATGAACAGATTTCATTTAGTGGGTGAACTATACCTTTATTACTCACTATTGAAAAAAAAAAAAAAAACGTACAGTGTTTGGGTTTTTTTCCATCACTGTGTTGTTTTCTGCAGGCCTGCGCACCCATCCAGGTGACGGTCTCTCCAGGCTCTCCCACCTTTTGTAGCTGGACCCCATCTGGTGATGTCCAGCAGAAACCTCAGGTTGGTCTGCCTCTCCAAAAGCAGTTAACGTAATAGATGGTGCATTTTAAAACACTTTATTCCAACACTGTCCCTTTTAATACCATGTTGATCTGTAGATTCCTGCATCTCGCAGCCGGTCAGTGAGCGTTGGAGAACAGTGGCTACAGAGAAACAGTGCCCCCACCAGATCACAGACGATGAGTGCATCTCCCTCCAGAGGGCACTGTTCTTTCAGGTACGAGATCATGCAGTTTGGTTAAATGCTGCCCTGTGTAGCATGTTAGTGCAGTTATGGTATGTTTTTAAGTCATAATTATTAATATGACTGATCATTCCAACTACAGTGCAAACATTATGCAAGATAATGACTATTTATTTTTGTGTCCTTAGGAAGGGCAGAGGTGAGGCCAAAAAGTGCAGAAAAGTGTACGGCGTGGAGTGTAGGGACCAATGGTGCACTGCTTGCCGCTGGAAGAAAGCCTGTCAGCGGTTCCCAGACTAAACAACAACAACAACAAAAAAGACTTTAGGAGACAAGGAAGAATCTCCATTTTTTTTCTTTCCTCCAACTCTTTCCTGCACTGTAGAGGACTCGTCTTTTCACTTTTGTACCTTTTTTTGTTTTTCTACCTGAGTTAAAAGTGTTTGTTTTCCCACAAAGTGAACGCTGGTACTAGCTGTTGAGACAGTGGAGTAGTAGGATCCCAACCCTTCAAAGGTGAATTATGCCCTCTCACGAGACTAAAGTGTAATCCTGTATCTGATCAAGGTGTCTTTCTACCCCAGTCCTTGAGATATTGAAGTGATTGTTGGTTTTAAGTATACTGTGGACAATGTATTGCTTTGAGCATTTTCATGATGTTTTTCTATTGCCGTTTCGTTAGCCTGAAAGGTGTAACAGTGTGTGCTATCATGTATCGTCTTTTTTTTTTCTAAGTATTTACTCTGAATTTAGTCACAACTTTTGAGTTTCGCAAGGTTTGACTAAGGTCGTATGCCATAGCGCTTCCTAATCAATCTAAACTGCCAGATATAAAGCTACAGTGGTGTCGATTGAAAGTTGTGAATGATGCTGGCCATATTGGTGGTCATAGTATATTGTCTGATGGAGATAAAAGTGCAGCTATAACCTTTTGATTGAATACCAAAGTGCTATTGCAAAGAGTTAAAGGGAGCTTGACTGAATATTGCCCGGAGAATAGATCCGGCTTGTTTCCTTTTGTGCTTTTTTGTCGTCCTTCCAAAAAGTGTTAAGGTCTTATACAATACTGGAATCATCCCCTTGGGACCGTCTAAAGGATTTGAAAGCGTAACGTCATACTGAAAAAAAAAATTATGTATGATTAAAAGACACAAGATAAAATATGCAAATTTCATAAGCTTGTCATTTGTGCATGACAAATAACAAGAACAATCGTAAAATTATTTTATTGGCCTTTTGTGTGCATTTCATGTACAAGTGGAAAGGATTAAAAGAGGGGGGAAAAAACTTTACGAAAATGCTTGCAGAATGTCTTTGAAATGAAAAATACTCACAAATCCAAGATGTCTACACACACAAACCGGGACATTTATATGAAAAATACTGTGAAGTACACTGAAAGCCTATCTGCTAGTTCTTTCTTCACATGTGGGGTGTCCGTTTTCATAATGTGAGTCTGTCGAGCACTAAAGACGACCTCAGTTGTATATATATATTCATGCACAAACAAATGCAGAAAGCTGGAACACATGCTAAACCGATATTCCATTACCATCAGATTGAACCAAACTGATCTGCAATAATAATGACTACGAATTGTACTCAAACTGGTTTTCTGAACACTTCCAATCTTTTATTGTTAGGACAAATGGTAATCCCGCCCCCAGACTCACTCCATTGGCAGAAAGCCACCCCAGCGTTTTCTGATTGGCTAACATGCACGTGCTGAGGTTTTGATTGCAAAGCCTAAAGTTGTTGTCTATTTTCAGTTATATAGTAAGGATTTCTTTTTTTGCGTGGTATTGCACAGAAATTGGGAGCATAATTTCGAATGTACACTCTAGAGGGCAGCATTGATCCAAAGAAAATGATCGCTCTTTGTATATTGTGCTACATATAATCTATTGATTTTGATAACTAGGAAGTAATTTTTAAAGACAGTTCTATACAGCAAGGATGCGTGCAAAACAACAAATCTTAGCACAACACAGTGTGCGAGGTTAAAATATAAAGTGCTTTTCTCTCAAACAGAACAAGAAAGCCCCGTACTCCTCTACAAGCCATTGCTCTTGTTTGTAACTGATTCATGTGCTCGATTCAAGTTTCACTGCTTTGCCATTTTTTTTTTTTTCACAATGCTTCAAGGTTAATTCTAGGAGTTTTGATTCTGCAATGAACAATCAGTTCTCATCAGCAACATTTGTCCTAACGACTTGATCGAGATGTTTTTGATGTCAGGAACGGCACCATGAAAATGTCAATGATAAAAACCAATGCTATACAAAATATTCCTCTTCTTCGATTAAACACAGATTTAGCTAGTTCTGGGCTTTGGTGCATGATAGATGTTCACAGTTACTGATGGCTAATGAACAGTTGAGCTGTGGTAAGTGAAAAGACCTGGGCCTTTGCTCTAAGGCCGGCTAAACTTCATTCTGTCTTCGGATTCTGGTGGAGAGGTTGCTGATGTGACCCGAACGCCCAGAGCGACCCGTCAAGCTCAGGTACTGCCTCAGTAGCTGACTCACGCGCTTCTGGTTGTTCCACTTGCGGGCAGATTTCCTTATCCCTATGAAGCCACCGTAGCGTTTCTGCAAAGGCCTTCCGGAGCTCACCAACTTCCGGAAACCGTGACGACCTTTCATAAAGCCTCCAAATCGCTTGGATATGCTTACGGCAGCTTCACCGCTCTTCTCTTCTCCTACGCCATCCTGGTCCTCCTCTGTCCTCGGGTCAAGGTCCGGGTCATATGAAATTTCTAGTTTCTCCTCCTCCTCTGAAGGCTGCTGCTGGCTGCGGAGTGCTTGCGCGGCGTGTCGAAACCGCTCCAAAGCCTCAGTATACTCAACACCATTGTCATTTTCTATGCTCACTGTGGCCAGAGGCTCCGCTTCATCATCAGAGCGCTTTGATGTTTTCTCCTCCTGTAATGGTAGTGGAAGCTGGTTCAGACCTGCTGCCTGGTAACACAAATCCCAGGTCAGTGCAGGAGATGCCTGTGACTCACATTCCAGGATACATACCTGAAAAACAGCAAAGTTGTTTTTACATGGAAAAAGTAGAAAATTGAATAGTGACAAATATTGGTTAAACTGTACCGAACATGCTCTCCCTTTAAAAAATGTAGAATACAGTAAAAACAGTAACATTGAAAAATATTTCACATTTTAAAAGGCTGAATTTCCAGCAGTCTTTGTGTCAGTTTTCAGTGTCACATGATCCTTCAGAAATTACAATATGCCTATTGGTGCTCATTTCTTATTATTAATGCTGAATTCTTTGATGAGGTTCAAATGACGGAAAAGCGTTTATTTGTAAAAGAAATAGTATTTTCTGTTTCATTTTAGTTCATTATAAAAATAATACATTTTTCCTTTGTTGCAAATTTATCATGTTTTTATTAATGATCTGAATTTGCCCTTTCTAATAAAAAAGCTGAGCATAAAAGACTCCTAACAGCACAATTCTGCAATGAGGTGTGAAATGATATGTGGCATCGGTGCAAGAAATGATACGATAATTGAGTGACTAGAATGGGATAAAAATCATTACTTTGTATATGATCAGCTGTAGACACATGCAGGTTATTTCCACAAAATGTTCATGTGATGCTCTTTTTAAGGACGTGTATGCTGCAAGTGAGCTTTTTTATTTTTTTTTATTTTAATCTCACATTTATAGGGAGAAAGCCATAAATTGTATAGGGCTTTACAGCAGTGGAGTGAAACTAGAATTTAAATGCATGGAAAGTAAGAGGCCACAGCTAAATTTAATGTTGATGGCAAATGAAAAACATTCTCATATACAGTATAGGGATAGGTTTTTAACACATGCATACTTTTAAAAATCAAGGTTCTATATTGGCATTGATGCTTCCATGACAAACTTTCAACATAAATGGAACCTTTCCATTGCACAAAACGTTGTTATATTGCAAAATAATTCTGTATATTTTTAAAATGAAAGTATAATATGCAATAAAATATTCTTTGGGGAACTAAAAATGGTTCTTCTGTGAAACCCTCTTTTTGAATGCGAGTGTGAATACACTATCTTCTTCTGTTGATTAATCTTTTAACGTCTGACACCACTATGGTGTCACAGAGCAAAAGCATGCCCACAGGGACCCATCTGGTCATGGCAAGAGCGCCTCTACCAAGTGTCAATCACTCCTACCCACAACATCAGCAGCTGACGGCACCACAGCAGCCAATTATGGGTAGCCATTACCCCAATCACCCCGGTCACAGCTGTTTGTCTGAACAGTCATTAGCAACTTGATTACAGCCACTATCGCGACTTTTAACAAAGTTAATTTGTATCACAGTTTTCTCTTCCACTCCTGCTGTAAGATAACACACATCTTTAACTTATTGCAATTTCGTTACAAAACCACAAACATTAATAGGGAGTTTGTGGTGCTTACCAATGTGTTAAATGCTCGGTGTTCAGGTAGGATGAGTCCACAGGTTAAACAGTCCCCTTGACAGTCACTATGACCCGAGGAGCACAAGCATAAGAGCAGCAGGGTCCAAAATGGGGTCTTCATGATTTCTTCACGGAACAAACAAACGAAGCAGGAACACAGTCAGAGTAACCAATGTGATATCTGATGAAGGAAAGAGAAGAGTAGAGGGGTTAGATGTTTCATTGGTTTCATTAGTGGCCGAGATAGTGTAGTTTCATAAAGAAACAGAGCAAATTTTAAATGGCAAGACATTCAGAAAGAAATATAAAAAACTTAAAACTCTAATGGAATATGCTTAGGCAATTTAGCTACATCAGGGAATCTAATTTGATTCAATTTTGCCCCTTGGCTTCATCATGCCTAGTTCTTAAACTCATTTTACAGCTCAGTGCCAGGGTTTTCAGCCAAGAAGAATACTCTAAAAAGATTGTTGCAACATTTCTTACTCTATGTTTACATTTTACGGGCAATTTTATTTTTAAGAAATAATAATATATTCATTCAGCAAGTTTTAAATTAAATAAGTTGCATTTTTAAATATTAAAAAATTATTAAATTATTTCTAATTTAAATTATTATATTTAACTTTAATTATTAAAGGTATTAATAACAATTTACAATATTACGTTTTTTATCTGTATATTTTATCAAATAAATGCATACTAATTTGTCATAAGACATTGAAAAAAAATTTTTTTTTGAATGCAATGAATAATGATAATCTAAGTAATTATAGTAATATTCTTAACAAAACCAATTATTAAATAATAAAATGTTTTTTGGTTATATAGTTTCTTTTTAAATGACACTAAGAAAACAAAAAACGGAAATTATGGAAGTTTTTTAAGAGTGTTCCTGAAATGTTGAAACCCTTGGTCTAGTATATTTCACATGGATGTTCACAGATTTGTCTTTGACAATTTGACCTGAAGCTATAATCAGCTCTGGAAACACCTTTTTTTAACCTATGTCAATCAGCTAAACGAATTTCTGCTAATCCCAGATATTAGGACTGATAATCAGACATTTTAAAGATAAACCCAGAAACGGGTCCAGTTTTCCCTTAAGCCAAACACATGTGCTTCTAGAGATAAGATCACCCTATGACAATCACATTGAATACAGAGCCCTCAAAGTGAATCCCACGTGAAAGTATAAGGTAATGATCACCACCACTACTGTCACCACTGAAATGTGTCAAAATTCGCAAGCCACCATCTGTTTTTTTCCCCCACACATACTGAAGTTCATTAAGGAAACTCATCATAGGCCCTAATTAATGTCTGAATTAGTGTGTGTGGCATAATGAGAAGGAAATGAGTGCGGGAGAGAAAGAGCGGGAATGCAGTTTCCATCAAACTCTGACTCACGCACTGCGCCAGCACACATTAGTCACGACCGCATTAGGAGAGAAACACACACATGTACGCTCATCTCTAAAAGCTTTCTTTGATGAAAGCCAACGAAAATCTTTCAGTGAACTCAAGAGCAGTGATGAAAAGTTGACAATAAAAGCACGATGAGATGAGTAGAGATGTCTTTGCTCAGTGAGCACAGAGTATATATAATTATAGCCCCTCATGTGGACATGGGTGCTCTGAGAGAAGGACTACACAAAGCTCGGCACCAAAAAAGTTTCCAACCAATTAAATCCCTTGCATCATTAATACAGTTCAATTTGGAGAGTGATTTGATGGAATGTTTTTACGATCATCCCCTGCTACAGTCTCTTATTTGTCGGAGATAATGGAAAACATGAAAACAGCTGGAGGGAAAGTGCAAAAGCATCAACCTCAGCAGCTGTCATCTGAAATACTAATACTGTGCCTATTATTTAGCAGAGAGAGAGAGAGAGAGAGAGAGAGAAGTGTCCTGTTTGACTTGTAAGGTACTTGTTGACCCCAATTTCTAAAAGGCGTAGATTTACTGTAAGTCCTTTTAATACAGGCCTATGATACACATTTTTCCAAGACTTGATCTTGAGTGTTTTTTTTTTTTTTTTTTTGTCCATACTATGAAAGTTAGGGATCCTGTATCCTGTATATATTAGTGCTGTCAAGCGATTAATCGCATCCCAAATAAAATTTTTTTTTTTTTTATATATGATTTATAAATGTCCACATATACTGTATATATTTGTACAAATCACGTAATTTATATTATAAATAAATATATTTAATATATATAAAATACACATTTGTGTGTGTGTTTATATATACTTATATGTATATATATATTTATATGTACATAATAAAAAGAAACATCACACATACATATATTATTAAAAAAAAACATTTGGATGTAATTAATCATGATTAATCGTTTGACAGCCCTAATAGATCCTAATATACAAGTTGTAATAATTTTTCTAGATCAAGTCAACTAATTTATGCATAAATCGAGGTTAAGCTAAAGTTCTGTCCACTAAAGAAGCAAATGAAATATGATACAGAATAAAGCAATAAATAAAACACTGATGCATAATGTGGGGTTTTGTGCACATCATGAAAGATTGTTTTTCAACCCCATTGACATAGTTTAGACAAAAAGATTGGATTGACATGAAGGTGAGTAAATAATGACAAAATATTGAGTGTGAGCGAATTTAGGAGTCTTAATGCAATGCTCATAGAGGAGGAGGTTCTCTGTCTGCAGACTTTGACTAATCTAAGGGAATGCGACTAATCTGATTTGGCCAGTCTGCTCACCCCCTCTCCTACAGCCACCTGATCGTATCACCTCCACGGCAAACACCAAACCCTATTCTCATTCTGTTCCCGTGCCGTAGCTGAAACACTAATGCCTGAACTGAGTCACATTCTGGAAAAGCTGCTTTACTTCTGCTATCGGTTTTTCCCATTACCATTTTCATTGGTCAACTGTGTCATGACATGTCAAGAATGAGCAAATAATAATTACTTTTGTTTGTTTGCTCCACAGCAGATGCAAGAAGGTCCGTGACCTCTTTTTCATTTCTCATCCACATTAATATCATCCCATGAATGCAAAGGGACTTCATCTTGGATTTATTACGCAGTAAATGATAGCTCACCTGTTTGCTATATCTAGCAATTTTTTTTTGTCCTTCGTAATAGCATTGTATCAAAATAATCTAGGCTCTTCTCATTGTCATAACCATTTCCGTTGAGGAATGGGGGATTCGCATGGTTACTTTAATTGAGAGCACAATGATTGCCAGAGGGCTCAGAGTCTGCAGTCCCGTTGCAGACGATCATGGTTCCCCTCAACACACACTGCCTCTTCACTGGCAGAACAGCAGTAATCATTGCATTATCCTCCCGGCCATGACAATGAGCTGTGAATTCACTATAAAAAGATAGGGGGGAGGGAGTGAAAACTTTCTTTCTTTCTTTCTTTTTGAAGGACTATCGGCATTATATTTCATTAGAAAATGCAATAAATGCCACCGTCACCGGCATTTAAATCAGAATCAGCGGTGAAAGTAAATAGACAGATGCATATAAACTGTTTGACTCAAAGAAAGTCATGATTTCTTTGCAGTGTTTGCGATTTCCAAATCAAAATGAAACGGGCTTCAGAAAAAGTTGTTTTTAAATAATAAAGCTCGCAATGAGCTGTAGAGGTGAAGTCTGAAACCATATAATCCACTAAGTAAGCAGTATTCAGGACCGCCATCGTATGATACTATGACGCTGTATATATTTCACGCTCAGGAGCAGCTGGGATCATGTAGCTGGAATAAAATACAATCAATTAAGTATCACAATTATGCATAATTACAAGCAATAGAAAAAGTGAACACTAGATATGGCAGCTTTGACCTTATACTGGTTCTCTCTCAGTGATTCTTTGATTGTGGAGAATTGTATTTGTCATTCCAATTTATATTGAATATGTTGCCCGAGCTTAAATGTTGACAACTTCTGGAAATGCACTGAGAGCATTAATTGATTTAATAGATTTTCCTTTGCCCGTGTAAGAGAATACAACTCTAATTGATAGATGTACGTAATTATGCATGCAACACTTCTGCTCTAATGGATTTTAGGGTAAAAATCTATTTAACATGGCTCAGGTAATTAATGAGGAAATTGAGGAAAACTAGTCTCTCTAATGCAGTGCAAAGTTTGGAAATAATTAGGGTAAATTAGACAAGCAGCTTTCATATTTAAATTCATAGAGGATTGGTGCATGAATTTATTATGGCATGCATAATATGTGTCAATTTGGAAGATTTATTTAGATGCGGTATACAAGCAAAATAAAAGATATTTCAAATTTTCATAAATTGATAAAAAAAATATATGTGCAAATTATAATATATAAATAAGACATTTCACAGTCCAAGTGATATTTGATTACCTCTTACAGAGTATAAGGCGCTTTATACAGAATATGATAAAATTAGAAATAAAGTAAAAAAAGCAAAAAATAAATAATTTATATATAAGCTTTATCTAGCTTGATATTTGTTCATTTTTATGATTTAAAATTATTTGAGAATTCTTTCTTGTATGACATTTTCTTTATAAAACTAAATATACTTAAACAATAAACCATAATTTAAAAAAAACTGTTAACACATTATCAACACACTCATAGCAGTAAATATGTGTTCCTTGCTTGGGTAAATGCAAGTAATGGGTAAATGATTAAACCATGCCAAATAAAGATATACAGTTTATGAAATAGTCTTGTTTTTATTATTGATCATGTTATTTAGTAGTGTAAATCAAATTTTAAACAAACAACAAATAGTGCACTTGTTGCTATTCTGCAGACTGTAATGAAATACTGAAATAAACATTCTGCATTGAACTCTATGCTAGCTAATTAAAGGGAGTCTAGGTGGACACACTGTTTAGTTTAATAACAAAAAAAAAAAAAAAAAAAAGTAAACGGAGTCAAAAGAAATGTGCTTCCCTAGTCACTGACTCCAAACAGTGCACTCAGGTCTCTTTGATCAAAGCTTTAAATGAATTACATTTTTTTCTATCACTGTCGTCTTGAGTGTTATATAGTGTTATATGCAATTTCAATCAATTGTGGAGTGGAGTAATGATTTGAAAGAGTCTGTATCATGACACCTACACAAACGTAATCCAGACAAATTGTTCTGTTCTTACACAGAAATACGTCATTTAAAAAAGTAGCTTACTGAGCAAAAAAAATGTATAAATGCAAACAAAAAACGTAAAAACTACGAAAGATGATTTCAGTTAACTGGTAGCCTTGAAGCTATGAGTAATGGAAAAAAGATTATTTACAGAACAGCGCTAATCATTAAAACGTCATCAAGGGACCTCGTCACATTAATATTATCCTTATCATACTGCCATGAGAAAAACATAGACTGTGATGTCAACTGCAGTCACTTTTGCTTAAACAAATATACACATCAACAGACGAGCAAAAAAAAGTGAGTAATCACCAAATATTTGACACACCAGGCAAAACAAAACAATGAGCATTCTTTCACTGGAATTAGAATCAGAAGGATAAAAGAAAAGAGGCATCACATGACACCTTGTTTTACCTGTGATAACGGGTTGCTCTCAGTCTCTCTCTCACTTTCGGTCTTGAGGTGTGGCGGTTATGTCCTATCTTCAGCTTCTTGATTTGTTCAACTGCTTGCCTGCTCCCTTTCTCTCCCCTCTTATAACGGCACACCCCTTCCTCTGGTTCAGCCCCCGTCTGTGGATGGGGCTACACCAAGGCAGGGTATTACGCACAACCTGGACAGCCACACAACCCTTGACGTACAAGACACTACCAACGTCACCTCTTTCCCCACCCCAGAAGATATGACCCGGGCTAAAAATACACATCATTCAATTTATAATGGACTAAAAATTCATTGGTTTTATCCAACGGCATATTGACTGTATATGTCCACACAGAGTTCCCATCAACTAACTGATGATCAGAAACTTAGGCAACGTGCTTTTAACAAGCTAAGCGCTGGCTTGGGTGTGCGAATTGCAAATTAAGCCCGAAATGCAATTTACAGTTGAGCGGTGCATACAGGAGAAAAACAAAATCTCCCAGAGGCAAAAGGAAGTCTCTGTGGACAATGAGACTTCACATCCACTGCAAAGGAAAGACAGGATTGGACATGAATATGAGGAGAACACTACCAAAAAGAGTTTTGAATCATACAGCTGTACAAATAACTAGCTTTCATGCAGCATTTGAAAAAAAATTATTTGCTTTTAGGTCAAATTGAGGTCATATCTCAGCCTTAAAAAACACTCTCAGTTGGTTTTATCTCAGTATAAAGGTTTCCACTTCAATTAGAACGGAACAGAATTGGAAACAATCCACATGAAGTTGAAATGACATTTAAATGTGAATGACAGAAAAAGGAATTTACTGAATTGCATTTTGAGGAGTTAAATGTATTTCCACTCTTGTACACAAAAACTCACTAATGAAATATGCTAATATATATATATATATATATATATATATATATATATATATAAAACAACTAAA
>JAUMHG010000067.1:13836613-13850849 GCA_032359395.1 Enteromius anoplus | reverse complement strand
TTTATAAATGAGGGTCCATGCTAAGAAAACTTGTTTATGGAAGGATGAGAGTTTCACAGGGAGTTTCTCGACATTATCTTTAAATACATTTATCAACAGGAGCATTGTTTGAAAGGGATTATGGCATTCTATTGGTTCTTCTTCTTCTGCTGTTGTTTAAATGGCGGTTGGCAAACCAATCATAAGGTGCATTTTCCGCCACCTACTGGATTGGAGTATGGAGCACATCATGGTTGAATAAACTAAATGTGGAGCACCACATAAATAACATAAATAACTAAATAAACAAAATGAAATGAAACAAAACAATAATCTCAAACAAAATTATATATAACTACCTATCAAGCCTACCCTTGCGTATACTTGTTATATCCTATTAATCAATCCAGTATCTCTCATAAAATTAAATAATTCTGCTCGAATTCTATTGTTGCTTCGCCCTAAAATTTATTTTAATGAAAAATGCATTCAATTAATACATGTTTTACTGTTTCTGTATTTCCACATTTGTCACAATTTCCTGTTTCATGTTTCCCAATATTGTATAAACTCTGATTCCAAAATTGTATGCCTTTCTCCCTTTTTTTACCAATATCAAATGACTTTTGCCATCTCTTTTTTATATCAGCTCTTATCAAACCCTTAAATTCAGTTTTACTTAGTGTAGCTTTAATACTTACGTTACCTCCAGCTCTTTCAACGACTCCTTAGCTAGTTTTTCAACTACATCATTCCCCTTTACACCTGTTTTACAACCGTTTTTAGGATCAATAGACCCAATGTTTTTTATTAGTAATTCATTTTCTTGCCATCTCATGGATAAACATGTCGATTTCTGCCATTGTACATAACCATGGGGGTTTGAATCAGTTTTGTGACGTTCTCGTATCTTATTCGCTACAACGGTCAACTGCAACAGTATTGACCAATAGTAACGCAGAACAGCATCAGACGCGCGAACATCTAAAAATACGGAAGCGCTATTACGGAGATGTTGTTTACGTTGTACGTTGTACGTTGTTATGTTGCTGTTCAAGTTGTAAAAATTATACGTGTGTTAAGTTAACACGTTGTTAACGCGCTTTTATATTTAATTATACTTCAAAAAACTTTGGGCAACGGCACTTTTCGTTTACCGCAGTTTCAGGGGTAAGTTCAATCAAGAGTGTTGACAAAAAGCAACAGTGGTGTTAATGCTAAAGTAGTTTAATAGTTTGATTACGTCTATCTTTCTACTGTCGTAAAGGAAGATGAATATTTAACGTTATATAACAAGACAAGTAATTTAATCCAGTATTGTTAATAAGTACTGTGAAAACATACAGCTGAGTTTTCCAGTTAAAGGGCCTTGTTCACGTTTTAATATCTCTCACACACATACACACGCATGTTAGTTTTTGTGATTTATGGCGGCACTCTATACGCGAAATGGTTTTTGTACTGTACATCAACCCCACACGATTTAGATTTTCCAAAAAACACCATTTAGTATGTTTTTTAAGCCTTTTCAATTACGGGGGCACTTAAAATTTCATCATAAATCACCTTCATATTGTAATACCTATGTCATACTCATGTTATTATGCAAATTTGTGTCCTCATAAACCACATAAACATGTGCGCGCACACATATTAAAACGTGAACAAAGCCCTTTAACTGGACAACTCAGCTGTATGTTTTCACAGTTCTTATTAACAATACTGGATTATAACCTTGTGTGTATACACCACTGTTATTGTTATTGTTTGTAACTAATTTAATTGTACTTTACTTGTAATATCAGAACAATGAAATAAAACACTCAACACCTGAGAACGCCAGCGAATCTTGCATTTGATGCAGTAAACAACAAACGTTGCTAGAATGGATGATATCTACACTTTGCAACAGGAAGTGGGACGAGGCAGCTATGGAGTGGTCTTCAAGGGACGGATAACAGAGACTGGCTGGTGGGGCGATAGGGGAGACACTGTGGCCATTAAACGTCTACCATGTTGTAGCCCAGAGAGTATAGAGCTCTACCTGCAGGAACTGTGGGCTATGAGAATCACAGCACGAAACCACCCCAATGTCATCGCTCTATACAACTGCCTCTTACAGACTGGACCAAAAACACTGCAGCCCTTGAAATCAGGGAGGCTGCCTTTGGATTTAGTTGAGAGTGCTCTCAAAGGGAGAGTGGTGGACAAAGACTCAAAGACCCAACTGAGGAATCCCTCCAGGTCAAAGAGGAGGCTGATGTCCACAGAGGAGGTTCCCAGGCGCTGCTTTGCCCTTTGGTTGGTGATGGAGTACTGTGAAGGAGGGGATTTGAGCCAGTACATCCTATCCAGGCCGCCGGATGCTGAGTGTAACTACGCAGTGGTTCAACAGCTCGGCAGGGCCATTGCATTCCTTCACAGGCACGGAATAGTGCACCGTGATATAAAGCCAGATAATGTTCTTGTCTGTCTTACTAAAACAGGACCGGTCATGAAGGTACAAAAACGATGCAGTCTAAATATTTTCAGGTTAAATTATTCTTTTGACTGAAATGTTACATGCATGTACAGCTAAGAAACAATATTATTTGTTAAATGCTAATAGCTTATGGAGTCAAACTAAGTGCAATTGTCATGGTCCTGATTTGCATACGTACAAGCTTTCATGTTGCTTTTGAAATCGTCTATACTGCTTTTAGAGCCACATTGCCTTTTTTTCCCTATACCCTTTTTACTTTTTATTTAAATTTTATTAGTCCCAAGCCATGGATAATGTTCCACTTGTAACTTGGCTTTGATAAATAACAAAGCATTACAAAAGTACTTTTGAACTTCTGTTTGCATGATAGACAAAGCCTTTGGTATTGCCCTACTACAAAATAAGACACGATTTATGGTTTGAAGTGCCTGGAGAAGATTTTATGCGATGGATGATAAGAAAATGTGTTTGGACTATTGCCAGTGTATTTTTTGTATAATCACGCCATTTTGAGCCAATTCTGTTAATCAATACAAATACCAAAATAATCACATTACAGATAAAGTTTGAAATGGATTGCCTTAAAACCCATTCTTCTAAAGTTTCAAATTATGAGTTTTTACGTTTCATTTCATGTAGAGACAGTCAATGTAGCGTGCTTTGAAGCGACAGATGAATTGTGCCCTAAATGTGTACCAGTCAAATATTAAGGACAGCACAAAGTGGATTGCAAGTTGCCCTGGGCTTGTCTTGAATTAGAGTTATCTATGGTTGTTCAAATAAATGCTTTTGTAGTTTCCAAAATTGTCCAATGCAAGTATATTTGGGGCTTTACTGCAGTAAGAAAAACATACGTTTTGTAAATAATATTAGACTATATATATATATATATATATATATATATATTTTATTTTTTTTTTTTTTAAAGAAAACATAAATAAGCTGTGTATCTTATTCAGAAATGATTTGATTTGAATGTGTATTAATAGTTTTGTAGATATGTTATTTGAAATGTCATTTTAATATAACTTATTTAACTAAATACATTTAATAGTTAATATATATGAAAAAGAAAAAGTTTCACTCCCCCAGATCTAAAAGGTGGCTCTAGTTATTAAAACCATGCTATCTTCCTCCTTATGTCTTACAGGTGGCAGACTTTGGCCTCAGTAAGATGGTGGACAATGCTACAGATGGTGTCCAGAGTAGACTGGCTCTTTCCTCCACCTGCGGCTCAGACTTCTATATGGCTCCAGAAGTTTGGGCAGGTCGTAGTTACACAGCCCAGGCTGACATATTCTCTCTTGGTGTGCTTTTCTGGGCTGTGCTGGAGAGAATCACATTCCTAGAAGATGGCACCAATCAAGAACAACTGGGTTAGTTTAGTGGGGGAGGTATACTTTGGCTCATTCAGCAGCACCCATTTAATGTTTTTTAATATTTTCGTCTTTGTTATTTAATCAATCTAGATCCGCGATGCATGTATTGTTATGATTAAAATGAAATGGGAACTTGTACATGCAGTAAATGAGGTCTTTAGATGGGTTTGAAGATTAATATAAAACCCACCATCTTCTGAATGTCAGAGCTACTTCACAGAAATAGGAATAAAATTGGGAACCGGAATAGAACTTCTGACATTTTTTCAGAGCCTCTCTTCACTAGCATTGGCAGGCAGGTGGCTATTTCGGTTTCTCTTCCTGGTTACCTCATCCAGACCACTTTAGACCTCAGTGAAAGCTTTGTTGTTGAGCGTTTGACATAGTAGCCCATTATCTTAATGCATAATAGCTGAGATAAACTAAAGTGGTCTGAGGAGGAAGCAGGTTTTGGACGGAGTGCATAAGCTATTCAGACGGTCCTCAGTAATTAATCGAACCCAGCGACTTTCTGCACTGCTAGCAGGCGTACAGAAAGGTCAGATGTCGCAGCTTATTTATATAAGGGCAATTAACATCCTTCCACCCATTAACCTCTCTGTGTGGTGGGTTTGCCTTGAAGTTCTGTGAATAATAATGAGTTTGACTCAGGCGTGTGCTTTGAAGAAACGCACTAGATTGTTTTTACTGCTGCTTTTTAGTGTTGTTGCACTATAACGAATAGTGCAAATTCAAATGCACCAATTAGGAGATCAAAGGAAACTCCTCAGTCAGGGATAAATGAAGGACCTGTTTGACAAAATGCTTGAAAATTAAGCATAACATCTGTTTCCTGTTTATTCTGTGTTGTAGGTGCATATGTAATGCGAGGCCGCTGGCTCATCCCGTTAGGTGAGGCTCTGTGTCAGAATCCTGACCTGCAGTTGATCATCCCTATGAGGGCACGACGTGCTCCGCCGCTGCCGCCGCCTCCAAACCCTGCTATGTGTGATCTGCTGATGGACATGCTAGATTCTGACCCTGACATTCGGCCTACTGCAGACCAGCTGGAAAAGAGGGTCCGGCAAGCCATAGAGGTGGACTGAACTCAGAGCAGCATGTCAACAACCAGTCTCCTTTATACAGCGAAAAACCTGAAAATGCCCAAAAAAAAAAAGTTGAAATTGAGATTCATAGATAGCTTTTCATTAATGTCTGTTACTGTGTAATCCTGTATGAATTTTGTAATTTTAATGTGATTAGTATACAGGGGCTGCATGATATTCATACAATTAGTTGCGATATGCATTTCATGTGATAATGGAATGATTGTAATATTTCTTAAAGTTCACACACTTAAAGCATTATCATACAGTATTCGACAATATCGTGCAGCCCTACTAGCGCAACTAAGCTCTTGCTCTATTTTGTTATGTTTTCAATGGATTTAACTTTAGTTATTCGTTGATAAGTCAACTAAAGAATATAAAGCAAGTGAAACAATACAGTATTGTGGGGAAAAACACATTTTTTGATTTATCTGTAGAATTTGTGACACAGCTAGCCAGTCATAATTGGTTATAGTTGCCGTCAGACACAGCTAGACACCAGAAACTGAGCATTCAGAATGGTCACACCACAAATCGCCACCTTGAAGCGACAGTGTAATTATAGAAAGTCAAAATGACTAAAAGCTTTGAAGTTTCATATCTGGTGGCGCATGTTCAATATCTAGATTGGACGGAACATAATTTAGTTTCCCGTAATGTGTATCTGTGAAAAATGGCACTAGTATCAATCATTCAGATCACTTGTTTTCAAAGACAGGACTGTCATGGTTTCTGTGACTTTAGTGGCCGGTCTTGTAGATGGTTTTGTCTTTACAGGACGCTTCAGATGGTTTTCTGGTTGGAGAAAGTGCTCCATCTTCCACCAGAAATTAAAGTCCGCCTTTGTGATGGGTATAAGTGATATGTTGCTAAATTTGTGTTCTGTAGTTCTAGAAAATGAAAAACCTCTTGTAAGTAAATCGGCTGATTTTTCTCTTTAACATATCTCTGTGATCAAGACAAAGAGCAGTTAACTGCAGAGTCGAGTTGATGAAGGCCAATAATAATGCCAAAGTGGAATATTAATGACTTTCGAGAGTGTTCAAGGGTTTCGAAACCTTACAGCCTCACCGGCAATAACATAAAGCATCTGAGAATCCTTCTAAGTGGATCTCATCTGTGACATTTCCATCTCTAGAGACACTTTGCCCTTTTCCTCACGCTTCGCTGGTTTGCAAATGAAACGCTGCGATGGCTCATCTTGACCTCGGTGGCGAAATATGCACATTATCTAAACACAGCACTCGTTCATTCTCTGAGGTCATCAGCTTGGCAACATCAGTATTAAGTCTGCATTGGTAAGACTTTACTTTTTGAGGAATAATGGCGTTAATGAGCCAGTGAAATTAGAGAAATCTGTTCTAGTTAAAACTTACTGAGATTTAGTGAAAGCTGCTGATTGGTGTGTAGGATGACACTTTGATGTTCACTGTTCATGGTTTTAACAGTGAGGTTATTAAGTCATTAAAGTCCTGACAAAGGGTCTGTGTCGGGAAATTATGAGGATCAACCATTGTTAAATCATCACTTTATAGTGGGATAGTGGCAAAACAACATCTTGCCATTTATTGGAAGCCATTTCTCTGATGAGAAATACGGGTATGATCTGAGCTTAGCTGTAAAGGGTGGTCGGTCATCATTCGCCTGACACCTTGACTCACAGACAGAGATAGCGATATAATCTGGTATTGCAATGTCAAATGAAGCAGTAAAAACCCATCAGCAGACATATCATGAGGTCTCCTGCGGAGGAGAGCTCTCGCCACGCCGCACGACATTTCTCCGAAATTGGTGGTGTGGTGACAGGCACTAAAACGCAGCAGAGTAGTTCCAGTGAACTTTTCATTCTGTCAAAAATAGAAGCAATTGAATTTCAATCATTTTTCGGCGACGGTTTTTCATATCTGAGCTGGACAGGAGAGGGGCACGGATGATTTCTTATCCATTAATTCCTTTGAATGTTCAGTGATGGCTGTATTATGTCTATTCGACTCCATCCAAATCATCTGCCTTTGTGCCAACATGCGATTTATGACAATGTACAATCGTGATAATTACTGAAATCCTGGATAAATATCTTTTATTAACAATAAAAAAAATAACCAGATGAATGCTTGTAATGCACAGCCAAGAAAACATGAAAATGCAATTAATCCATCCTCAAAATGAACAGAACAGGAAAAATGGTGGATTAATCAAGTGTGCCAAGCAGCAAGCATAAATTATTTTCCCCTTCTAAATCCACATGAAAAAATTGCGCTTTTATAATGAGATAACTCAAAGCTTCAGCAGTTTTTGTTTCTTCCATTATGTCCAATGTAACCAAAAATAATGAGAAGTAAATGCGATGGCAAGTAAACTAAGGCCAAGGGAGAATGATGTACCTTTCTAATAAGCACTGATACTTGCATCATGGTCTCCATAAGAGAACTACAGAATACTGTCGTTGGCTGGCATGTAACAGAATAGTGCAATCTGCTTTGTGCTGACCACACACACGCTCTCTGTAGTCCTCATACCCAGTCCAATTATAGGCGGGGTGTAAAGATCCCCTTAAAGTGAGTGTCCTGCATGTCAGACGATATTCTCCAGGGATTCCTCTCTGCTTCAGTAAAGGTTTTTCAACATATACGGCCCCTCCAGCTCATAACCCATTTTTCTGTAGTAATTCCTTGTTCCAACACCTGAACCAAAAAATAAATAAATAAAACAATGAACAATGACCGAAAATTCTGATTTACAGCAGAAAAGAATATTTCTGTCATTTTATTTGGACTTAAGACATGCATGTTTGAGAAAGAGACAAACATTCAATTTATCAAAAGTTTAACATTAAAAATAAGATGATTAGTTTGAGCCTATATTAGAATGATTTCTGAAAAAAATCATATGACACTGAAGACTGGAGGAATAGCTGCTGAGAATATAGCTTTGCCATCACAGAAATAAAAATAACAATAAAAATTTAAATAGAAAACAGTTATTTTTCATTTGCTCTGACTGAAGGAAAAAGAATATAACCCTTTTTAGCCATTTGAGAGAAACCATAATTTCAGCCAATGTTGCCATGGAGATTCACAGAACACCCCACTGTATTTCCAATACATTTTACAGTTGTTTTGCTTTCTTTTTGTCAGACGTGCGAGTACAAAAGTTATCACGCCCTCACATTAAAGCGCCAGAGCTGGAATAATATGAATACAGATTTTCACTTATTTTCCAATTGCTGTTATCTCCATCCTGCAGCTGATTTAAGGAGGTGCATGTCAAAATTTCGTATTCATTATTTTCTAGCGAGGGCAAGAGAAGAACCAACAGAATGAATGCGGCATTCGGTTAACACTGAGAATATTTTTGATACCTGAGATAACAGCCAATTTGCCCGAGCCGTGCTCATCCCTGGCTATCCTCTCGGCCTCCTCCATCAACATCATCCCAAAACCCTTACAAATGCACAGAAAGAGAAAAAGATCATTCGAATGCAGTCAATGAGACTAGGTCAAAAACATGAAAAGACAAAAGCCTTAAATAAAAATGTAATATTCAAAAGTACACATTTGTCAATTTTTTTTTTTCAATTGAACCATTATTACAATGACAAATCATGTGTTTGTCATTTTTCCAAGTAACAGAAAAGTTACTTTGCCCTGTTTTACTGGCAGAAAGAAGGTGTCTACCTGATGCTGAAACTTGCTGGGGTCTCGGCTGCTGACAGGGACCACACTTCCGTACACATGTAGCTCCCGAACAATGGAAACGGCACCCTTCAACTCGGGCCGAAAGGACTGTGGTGAGCAGCGACGAAGACGCAGGAGACCAATTAAAATGTCTTGCTCGGGGTCCTCATAAGACAGGAAGGTCTCCCAGCCCCCATTAGCCACATAGTCTCTGCGGATCAGCTCAACCTACGAGAAGCACAGACATTTTTTTTATTCGCTAACTCTACACACTTTTACACACAACAAGTTTCTGCTAATTGTTTAAAGGAAACATGAATGACCTGATAGGGTCGAACTTTGTGATGAATCTCTTGTATGCCCACTTCTCTGGTTCGTACATCTCTACACTGCAAGAATCAACAACAGCTTGCACTTAACAGACATTAAATTCATAGAGCAAACAAACTAGATGATTGATAATAAAGGATACCTCAGTGCCCATGTCTTTCATTCTGGCCAATGCCAGCTCTCTCAGATTCCCATGTTCCACCCCAGAGCTCACCAATGGCATTGGGATATCCCTGAAAGAGGCCAGAGATCATCAGCTTTCTTCAAAGCTTTTAAAAAAACTAGATGGCGGTCACACTATAATGAATATGGTCAACAGGAAATGTTTCATTTATTTAAAATTTTAGATTTTCACATGAAAATGAGGCTGGCATGTACTGAAAGATAAATTCTTTGTATGATTTCTGAAGAATCGTGTGACACTGAAGACAGTAGAATTGGCTGCTATAATCTCAGTATCTGAAAAACTGTACCATTAAGTCCATTTACCTCTGTACACGATACACACGAGTCCATGGAGGGACCAGTGCTAGAATCCGTGCTACCAGATCCACTAAGGCACTGGGAGAGTAGCTCTTATAGCGGCCCGTTTTCCACAGCTCATACAATCCAGTACCTCGAATCACCAGTGTAGGGTAAAGTTTGAGCCCGTCTGGTCTGAATGCTGGATTCTCAAAAAACTCCTGTTGATAGACACAAAATATGTTTGAGCAGAGCAGCTCAGCTCATTCCAGTCTCCCAGGAATGACATGAAGAAACTTCAACTATGCTTCAGGAAACATACCTGCAAAGCTACAGTACTGTTAATGTTTTAGGCACATGTATAAAAATGCTGTAAAATGAAAATACTATTTTTAACTCTTATTAAATCAATGATTTCAGTGATTGGATTAAAATGATCTGATCAGATCCGATCTTTGTGGACCACTGGCTTTCGTCAGACAAAAATCTCATTGGATTATTATAATTAATGTCAAAATGAATGTTTGGAAATATTACTGTTCTAATAATTTTTGGCCACTACTTTATACCGTTTAAAATAGGTGATATTATACGTGCAATTTATTATAAAAAAATGCCATAAAACTAAAACACCATAATAGATGTCTTACAAGATGTAGAAGTCAATGGTGACCCAAAACAGCCTGGTAACAAACTTTCTTCAAAATATCTTCCTTTATGCTTGGCAGAACAAAGAAATTCATACAGACTTGGGTAAGAATTAAAATTTTTGGGTGAACGACTTCTTTAATGGGTAATTGTGAGGGAATCTGTTTTACCGTTGTCACTTTAAAAAAGCTTGAGGGTCAGGGAGCACACTCAGAAATGAAACCATTACAATCAAAGAGACAATGCGAGTGGCCATTTAATTGGTACTGTCCTGCTTCTTGACACACAAGTGAATCATTGATCTGGACAATGGTGCATTCAAACTAAGATGGCGTGAGTCTAAACTCTAAATTGCACAAACAAACAAAAATAGTTGCCTTTAAAAGACAAATTGAAATGATGGATTATTTGAGTCACGACAAGCCATGCGCTTTGAGCTTCTCCTTACTTTAAGAGTCAAATGAAATGAGTCTTTGTGTGATATATTTACGCTGAGTGTTATTTTTTATGTAGGGAGGGGAGCCTGCAAACAGTCTGATAAGTGAGCAGTGAGAGTCGGACGAGTCAGTAATGGGATTCCATTATCACCCAACCACGCTCCTTTCCACCGCACACTCGTCCTGAGATAGCGCCGACAGGTTCCCGTCTCGAAAAGTGGGGGGAGGCGTGACAGAGAGCGAGCAAGCAAATACGGAAGAGGTGAGCACACGCATCAGAGAAAGCAGGTTAGGTGAGATAAACCGGGTAGGCACTGGTGGTGGGTGACACAGGTGAGGTTGTGTGGGCACACGGTGGCGGAGGAAGAGAGCTGATAGCGGTGGGGTCAGAGACCACCTTCCACAGCCATTAATCTCCCTCTCTCCGGCTCCGACACACTGCCTTCTAATGGTTCTCTATCACAAAGATATCACAACAGGTGTGTCAGAGACCAATGAATATACACTCAAACTTCTGCATGAAACGGATTCCAAAAGTCGCTAGTGGAATTAATAAGTTGGAATGGTAAATGAAATGAAATCAGGGTTTGAGTAGGTGCTTTTTAATGTAATTAAAAAATGCAACAGCATCATGGGGAATACGAAGTGGAAAACAAAATGTCAGAGACTTGTTCAGATGAATACACTGAATGTTATATTGCAAGCGAGATTTGCTAGGATGTGATCATGTGGTCATTAAACGATTAACTTCACTATTAGGAGCTCTTGTAAAGGACCACACTGATTCATCACGTTTTATTTAATCAGAATTCATGTTTTTTTTTATGTTAGACTAACACTACAAAGAGCCAAACAAGTCAAAAAGGGGATATTTTAAAATGGACCGTTTGTACCTTTAGCCTCTAATTGCAATATTCCAATTACAAATTGTACAAATAAAGAGTAAAAAGGTATTGGTGTCCAAATATTTTGGAGCTGGCTGTTGATTGCAGCAGTGAGGAGGCAGTAAGGATGATTGCAATAAAAAGTTAATGGTTCTCTTCTACAGTTAAGTGGCATTTATGTGACTGTTAATGCAAAATATTATTTATATAATTGCACTCAGTTAATCATGATGTTTCTTATGCAGCATTAACGTCATTCACTCCATTCTAGGCTCTTCTGTTCTCCTAATGGGAAATAATCACCCGCTTTAAAAATCGCTAAACTCCCGAGATCGTGCTCTGACAGTGTTCGCTTAAGACATCAAAGAAACCTGTTGGCACCTGGATTTCTCCCGGTTGGTGTTTAATACGGTCTTTCAGAGAGAAGCACTTTGAATGGGTTCCAGAGCGCAGTCACTGATTGGATCTCCATGCTTCGGTAATGAAACCCACCATAATAAATGCTCTATTCGCTTCACATAATGAAGCCCCTGATAATGCGAACCAATGCGTCACAGCTGGACACTGACAGAGGCCATAAAAGAGCAGCCTGCCATGGCACATCACTCACCACTTCATTTACATTCACCCATCATTCCTGCTATGTAACAATTAGCTAATGCACCCGGTAAAAGTGGATTTCTCCTCAGGATAGAAATGTTAGGGTGTACTTGTACTGTACGTCTCTCATGTGTACAACCACTTTTTGCCTTTTTTTTCGGTATTTATTGTTTATTCAAACTCCTAATACTTCTGGGAAGGCTTTTTGATGACGACTATGGCTCAGTAGTTTCTGATACTTTGAGAGTCAAAGTTAATAGACCAACCGAAAGTAATATGGAAATTTTGGATAACCCAACACAACTATTTCACAGAAATGTTGATTAATTGAAGTCCTTTAGTTGATGAAAATGACATTTTGAAAACCACCTGCGTAACCTGTGAGGTATACAGAGATAAACCCGTGCCTTTAAATAGCTCTCTGCAGTTGTCTGTCTCTCAGTTTCTCTGTTAATTTACATTAAAAGAACTTACAGAGTAAACAGTTGTAAGTTTGAGGACCTTAAATTACAAAGCACTACTTCCCATAATCCTCTTGAAGCTTATGCTTGAGGCTTATTTGAAGTAATCCAAACATGATTATTCAGGTAGCACTGTGCACAGTTTTAGAAGGAAAATTGTGTGCTACATGACTTACTTCATTCAAGTAAAGACCAAAGGAAACATTTGTCAGAATTTTTAACATTGTCTTACAAAAAAAATAAAAAAATGTTCAAATGTGGAATGGATAATATACACAAAAAACCTACTGTGGCATGTCTCTTTACACCATTTTGGAATATATACTACCATTAAAAAAGTTTCAAGTTGTTTTAATGCTCTGCAATGCTGCATTTATTGGATTCAAATACAGTAAAAACTACAATGTTGTAAAATATTACAATTTAACTTAAGCATATTTAAATTTTAACATGTACTTTATTTCTGTGCTGCAAAGCAAAATTTTCAGCAGTTACAATTACAATTCCATCAATCTTCAGTCTCACATGATCCTTCAGAAATCATTCTAATATGCTGATTTGGGCAAAAAGAAAATGTGTTATTATTAGTGCTGTAAATCGATTAATCACATTTAAAGCAAAGGTTTTTGTTTACATAATATGTGTGTATACTAGGGCTGCCCGATTTGGGAAAAATGTGCGATTGCGATTATTAAGGTCAAAATTGCGATTTGCGATTGCGATACGATATATAAGTGGTTTGAGTCAACTTGCTTATTATCAAGGAAAATGCACACACAGATTACTAATACTGCTGAAACTGAGATACAGTATACAGTGCAATCTAGCAACAACTAATTAAAACTCAATTGAACAAAATTAAATAACAGTAATTTCTTTACATTACTGAATTAAATTGCATTAAATTAACATTATCTGTACTTTTGACTTTTTAATTTTATTTTAAATAAAACAAATTCCCATTTTTATATTTGTATGTTGTCCCAAAACATTTTAGCAGGATATAACTTATACTTAGTATATTTCTTTTGCTATCTCTTGTCCAGTGTGCCAATCATTTTCTCAAATCCCTCTTTGCCAAAAGTGCGTTCACACCTGAGGTGACTTGGGCGAATATATCTCGCTATTCACGTGTAGTTGGGACGCTTGAACATGACGAGTTTACGCCGGTTTCACACTGCATGCGTCAACATGGTGTAAGCAGCGCGTATTTATTTCGGCGCCCATGTTAACGGATAAGAGCACACGGGTGGCGCAGAAGCGCGTAGCAGGTGCAAAAAAATGACATAAATCAAAGCACATGGCACACAGAGTTCGGAGAAGAACGCTGGAAAATACGACAGAAAGATGCTTGTCAATAGCCTCCTGCTCTGTGTACGCACCGCTTCCGCGCTTCTTATGCGTCCAGTAAAACCGGCATGTTTAATGCGCCGCTTAATTCGCGCGAATCGCGCTGCAGGATGTCTAATTGCGTCTTTGCATTGACTTAACATGTAAAACACTCGCACTTAATGCTTCATTCGCGTTGGCGTGAACGCAAGAATGAATGTCTTGTTACGTCCACTAATACATTTATTTATTCAATATAAATCGCAACATTTGCTGTCATGTAATCGCATAGGCTGACATTGCGATTGTGATATGATTAATCGTGCAGCCCTAGTGTATACTGTGTAAATTTATTTTTTATATATAAATACGCATACATATATATATGTAAGAAAAATATGTTTTATATTAATATAAGAATATGAATATATAAATATATATACACATGTAAATATTTTCAAAATATATACTTTATGTGTA